>JARFNW010042184.1:0-24075 GCA_031763155.1 Dirona albolineata | reverse complement strand
AGAGAGAGAGAGAGAGAGAGAGAGAGAGAGAGAGAGAGAGAGAGAGAGAGAGAGAGAGAGAGAGAGAGAGAGAAGCAGTGTTATTCAGCCCTTCTCAACTCCTCAGGGAGCACAAAGACATACAAAAATTCAGAACCTTCTCTGTCTGTAGTTGAGTACTCATTCACACCTGAGACAAGTGCAGAAAATCTATCCTTTCTCAAGGATCAATGTCAACCCCTTGATTTTGAGTTGAGTAGACTAACCATTCTGCCAGAAAGATAGGACTGGATGAATGCATGGGTCTAATCTAAGTAGATATATAATTAATCATCTTCACAAAACTGACAAAACACACCATTTTAATTTTGGTCCATCCTCAAGTGATGGAATGTGAAATACCCTGCAACTGCAAGGAATTTAATAGTAATATAGTAATAGCATAGAAGTAGATAGATGTTCTTTAGATGTCCTAAAACTAACTACTTCTTAGAGTAGTCTATGCTTTTGGATGTCAAGATAGCTACTTACGTGAGTTCATCCCAATTGGATCGGCGGGGGAAGCACAATTTAGGTGGTTTATACTGCCTAACGTCTTTTATAATGTCTAAGCAGACCTGTTCAATTTTCCTGAGAATGTCATCGTTGTCATTCATATTGAAAAAATACCCGTCTATTTTACAACATTATTCAACTTGATTATCGTATTATTTTAATTTATATCTAGGCCTAGAATAAAATAGCTAAAGTGGAGTAATGCTAGCTCGGCAAATAAGAGTGTTTGTTGTCATTATTCGAGTTTCCTCTTTTTCCTTAAATCAGTCTCTTTACTTGCAACCCATCGCACCGCAAATTTGGATTCATAGCAGACGATGCATAGGAGTGAGAAGTAGGATTATTCGACTACAACATTAAATAAGAATCGTAGCCTACAGGGTGTCTTTTTCTTCTTCTGATAAAACCCTTGTATGCGAATCTCTGCCTATTTCAAACGGAGATTAATGTTAAACCTTCCCAATGAACAATTTGTGGTCTTTGGTCATATTTTTACATAAACGTTTAATTCCTATGTCATGGAACGAAGAAAAGTAAAATGCAATCAACGTATTCCATCATCTACCAGTGTTATGTTTCTAAAAATATATAAATGAAAGGAGGCTGGTGTCAAAGTGGTAATAGATGTGTCAGACTTTATGAAGGGTGGTATACTCATTTTATCACGCACATTTTTTTGTCCCCATTGAAAATCTTACAGATTTGTATTGTAACTTTCTCTCTGCATTTGTAATGTCTAATGTATTCGCATGTTGGTTTTAGGACGTCGATTATTATGAACTAGGAGGAATAACTCTTACAGTACCTACAGCTTGCAACTGTTATGTTGCTCTTTCAGTCATTACAACAAATGGGAAATCATAATATCAGAAAAATGATACAGATTTTTGGGAATCGATCAACTTCTTGCTACATTTCCAAGCTCCAAACGATTTCTACGATCTAGCATCGAACATTAGTTTCACACGAGTCTAGAGTAGGGCTAATGGTCACCTGGCGTTGAATGGAATGGTTTTATCTGGTGAAGGCTCTCAGTCTCAAGAAGGAGTGAGAAAGAACAAAAAAATAAGCAAAACTGCAACATTATTTTGAACTGAAGTAAGCTAAGCATTTTTTCTCTACTCTGCCCCTCTCAACATCAAAATAAGTCAATTTACGATTTTGTTGAAGTTGAAGCATGGTAAAATATAACATAGGTTTGTAGTTCGTAGTTCCTTCTTCTATGGTTTTCGCTGAACAGATTTTCACTATCTAAGGTAAATAAAAAATCATAGGAGAAAATAAAAATAAGATAGTGATAGTACTTAATAATTTCATTTCCATGACCCGTGGGGAAATTCTTAACATGTGTTATGCCCACTACTAGCGATATTTAAAAATGTATGGTATACAATCAAAGTTGACGTGAATTAAGATAAAAACTTAAGAGGGGTTCTCCTCGGATGCCATTCCCACTCGTGGTCGAGGCGAAGAGGCATAACCATGCCACCTGAGGCACACAACCAATATTATATGACTGGGCCAACCCACTCAGCTGTATGAGCTAGGTGCTGAAAGTGGAGACGACAAGCCAGGAAGTGCACCATCTTTATCTTTGTCATTCATGTCAGACAATAGGCCTATTTTTTACAGTAATAGTAGTACAAGACAAGTTCAGTTCACAGACTACATCATTTATCCACCAGCAGGCTGTGTCATTCAATATCCTCTCAATTCCCTGGAGGGCATACGGTAGAGTGGTCTGTTAGGCGCATCATACTAATATATGCTGACAATGTCTTTCTCTGCCTCTAGTGACAGACTATTCCTATATTGATAGTATTCAATTACTGTGGCTATGCCTCTTTATAATCGCTTGTCCAAATATTTCAGGGAGTGTCAAAATTTGCAACCAAGACCCCTGTGAGATCTCAGATTCGAACATTGGCAACTGACATGTAACTCTCATGAAATTTGAAAACTATATCTATATTTCTTTTCAAATTTGTCAGTGTTCCATTCAATAGTTCCAGGATCATGGTCGCAACACTGTAAAAAACCCTGGTAGTCAGTGGCTTAATTAATAGAAAAGGACAAATGAAAATTGATGTCCAACATAGTTTATTTAGACAGACCAAAATGTGAAAAAAAGGATATAAAGCAATTTCTTGTATCTCTTTGTGTCTCAGGATTTCTTGCTAGAATTAGACAGCTTGGGTAGAAATGTAATGAAAAAGAATAGATATTAATATATTTTTTCGCCCTCAGAAATGTCAGGAATCATGTCCACCGCAAGTTTAGACTGGGCCAATAAGATCAGAACAAATGTTGTTGATGGTCTGCGCCACAGCTTCTTAGAAGGCCTTTTTACAGACATTGAAATCGAGGTCAGTTTTATGTTATGATTTCTTGTTTGAAAAGTTTCATCAGTTTAAATCTGTCAAAATTTAACACACAGCCTTATGGCTAAAAACATTGTTTATTTCTTATATCACTTTGGATTCGCATCATGTAAGGGCTATTTGGAACTTGTTCTTCACCCTACTCATTACAAATGCTTGACTTTTAGTTTTTATAATTCCAAAATCACAAGGAATTTGTGATTTTTCTTGTTATCCCCTCAGACTGGACTTTTTTTTCTCTTCTTTCTTTTCCTAGAATTTCATGGTTTTGAAAAGAATTAAGTGACAGTCATTTTTTATTTCAACATACAAAGCTTAGACTCTGCTCTTTCCCATGAACATAATTTTAGCGTAATTGAATAAATTATGCTGTTACTGTGAAAATGGTCCTAAATTGTCATAAAAAAACAAATTTGACATTCCTCGATTTGGCACCCAAGTGATTTATATAAGACAAGCCTAAAAGTAACTGCACAAAACTTGTCCCATAGACTCACTACAAACATAAATAATCTCTTGATATTACTAACATCATCGTACTACAGTCGTCTGAGCATAATTCTTCTAAATTTCATTTAGAATTTGATAATATTGACAGTGACAGCTGATTTGTGTTTGGATTTCACATTCAACAGCTTTTTTTCCTCGAAAATAAAACCAAATAAAAATAAAAGGAAGGGCAGTATTTCACAATTTAATTTTCTTGCAGAAACCTTGATTGCAGCAAGAACAATGTTTTGTTTTGGGTTTTTTTTCTTCTTCTTTCTTTTATGTTGTACCGTACAGTGAAAGCAATCCTCTGTTGAATTCATCCTTTCATTGTTAGGAGTTTTTTAGATTTTGAATTCATATTTAGACTTTTCGTATTATACATGGGGCATAAGTTAATGATTTATAAATATCAGAGATAAACTAATAGATCATCTTTATTAAAATGTAGATAGTCTAATGAATATTCTTTTTTTTTTTTCAACATTGATAAATCTTTCAGGTCAGCGATGATGTGTTCCGTTGTCACAAGGTTTTCTTGTGTGCTATTTCTGACTATTTCCTTGCTATGTTTACATCTGGCATGAGAGAAAGTGTTGATAGCCGTGTCACCATCAAAGATTTGTCCCGGTCCACATTCAGAGCAGTATTAGATTTCTATTATACTTGTGATAGGTGAGTTTATGAATATGTCCCCTGAACCTTTCTGTATCTGATTGCCCAAGGTATCATAAACACCCCCAAAAAATAGGTTTACAGGTTGTTAAGATCTGTTTGTTAATTGTTAAATTTAAAAATACATTGGAAGTATGTGATCTTACATACTTGGATGTAATGGTTTAGATATGTTTGGATTTTTAGAGTTTGTAACCAGTTATAAGAAATTATGAGCCTTGTTACCATCCCTGAATAATAATAATGTACATTTATATAACGGAACACTCAACACATAATACGCCACACGCTGCCTGTTAGGCGCAAATATAATTTTTGGACAAGGACAAACGCTGCTACAACCGAATAAGGTGCCTTTCTTAGTTTGTCTCAGTCAATTGTGGTGTATAAATGGGTGCCATGATCAGCATTCCACTTCTATATAATGCTTCAAAAACCAAGATAACCGCTGGCGTTATAAGTCAAAGAGATCTTAAGGATTTATTTGATGATATTGCAGGATTTTATATTTGAGGACTTTCTAGTCTTGTGCAATCACTTTGTGTATTGAAGTGCCAATGGCCAATCATTTGATTATGGCTCTACTAGTAACACTTCCAGTAATCAGTCATTCCAATGAAGGAAGATACTGAAATGTAGGTGCAACCTTTAGAATAATATTGCGATATCAATTACTTGGAATTGTGCTCAACTGAGCAGAAATACATGAAGTTTGAAATAGAAAAACATGAAAGTATATATTTTCTCTTGACTTGTTTTTATGTAAGATAGAGATTTTTGCCTCCAAAGACTTTTTATAATACAGATTTTTCTTTTCAAGTGTGAGTTAGGTCTGCACTGAGATTTGAATTGCAACATCAGCATTAAGTTGCGTCCTTCTGCATAATTTGACCTCCTGCACATTGGACACTTATAGATAGAGCCCAAATATGATTAGAGTTTTTTCACTAACAATGGGAAAACAGCTGGTTCATCAGCACAGCACAACCAATAATCACTTATCAACAATGGATGTGCATGCTATTTTGTTAGATGAGCGTCGTTCTTGTCAGGAACTTTTAGTGGAATAGTTTGATATCTAAATGCCTTGTTTGCATTTTAAAATACAAATGTTTTGGGTTTTTTCATTCACCTCATGCTCATGGATTTGGTGATATATTTGATATTTTCAATACCAATTTGGCTACCTATACTGACCATATTGAATTATATTCTTGTATATGAAATTTTGTATCCTTTGTGGTTTTCACTTTTTCAAATTATTTGTTTGTTTGCTGTTTGATTCCAAGCACCATTATTATTATATTTTTAGGATTTGTATCATCATCATTATCATCATGTTTATATAGTATATTTTTCAGCCTTTAAGTCATCTTTTTCAATCTTTCCAGATCAGTTGTAAATGCTGAAACAGCTGAAGATTTATTGAGAGCAGCAGGACTCTTGCAAATGAAAACTCTCCAGGACAGTTGTGAATGTTACTATGCTGAAAACCTCAACCTGGACAATGCTCTTGCAGTGTGGGGTCTAGCTCAGTGTTTACATTGTGAGGCTCTGGCAGAGAAAGCAAAGAGATTTATTCTTGCTCATTTCATGGATATATACGCAGAGCCAGATTTCATTCAAATGGATATTGAACATTTAAATGAACTTTTTATTGATGATGATTTGAGAACACCTGATGAGGATCATGTCGCTGAGGCAGCTATATCATGGATGAAACATGACATCAGGTCAAGATCTAGATATGTGAATGAAATTTGTATGAATTTACGACTTCGTTATCTATCAGAGGATTCCTTTATAAACTTACTTAGTTTTGTTCAAAATGAGTGCCATATTCATGACAGTGTGTTAGAAGGCATAAGTTGTAAAAGACGCTCTTTTCCACCAGAAGCGTCAAATGCATTAGCTTTAGAATCATCATTGACTTCCAGAAACTATGAAAACATGTTGGTTGTGATTGGAGTTAACAGAGCCACTGGTATTTTGCCCACAGCACATGCATACAGCTTTAACACAAAGGTGAGTCTTATTTTTTGCTATCTCTTTCTTTCTTTTAAGGGAAGACTTTGTATATCAAGAAATACTGAATTGAATAAAATATCAAGGGTTGCTAGAAGCTAATAATCCAAATAAAAGGAATGAAAAAAAATGATAAAGGTAATGTTTCAAGAAACTTTGGGCCTCCCCTTTGTCAGCCAACAAGCATAAAAATTACAAAATAAAAGGTGAGCGTAAACAGGTAGTCTGGGACTTAGATCCACACGATATGAATGACTGTTTATGCGTGTGTGTGGTTTTTAAAAAGTTTGCGGTTTAAAAAATCATTCTATCTATATTTAAAAAAAAATTATTTTAGAACAATATGGAATACTGGGAATATTCCGCTATTTCAAATTGTGAGAAGGGTGGGCCAACATACACTTTTACTTTCATATTCCCTTGAATTGAATGAAACAGGGCATATCAATAAATAAATTTCACCTATTCGGAGTTGGTATTCTACATGCCCTCCTTTATTTAGCCTAAAGACTCTTGAAGATTCGATGATGGATATGGGAAACAGCTTCAACACATGATTCCCTTGGAATGATTTTCACTACAAGATGAATTGTTGCTTTCAGTGAGGTTATATCATCAAATTTGTTCTTGAAAATTGTGTCTTGAAGGTATACCCATAGGAAGAAATCAAGGGTCAGTTGTGTGCATGATGTCTTGGTTTCCAAAATGTTATAAAATCCAAGCAAGAGATTTGATCGGTACTGCTCAACTCAAAACACCCTTTGCTTCTTAGAAAACTGTGCCATTTTGTGAAAATATGACCAAACAAAAAAAAAATGGGGAAACAATCTTGTTGATGATTGTAATCGTTGGTGGCAAAATGCTAAAAAGTAAAGCAAAATACACTCAATTGAAAAAATGAGAATTTTTGTGATATGATTTTTTAGATGTGCGCATAAAGCATAATTTTTTAAAACCATTTCTACCAAATATATATCAGACAATTTATTTTTTTATGAAAAATATTGTTTAAAAATTTAGGATTTATATTAATTATTCTGTGCAAAAGTTATTCACAAAAGAAGTTTTTTTGGGCCCACCTTGTACTTCAAAACTTTTAAAATTTTATTTGGTGATTATTGATTATATATTAATGAATTATTGATATTGAATTATTATTACTATTATTATTATTATTATTATTATTATTATTATTATTATTATTATTAATATTATTATTACATAAACATTTTAGTATTTGAGCGAAAAATAAAAGATTGGGTATTGGTCATGTAGATGTAGACTCATTGGTTACTTTTTTTCACAAGACAGACTGATAGTGGGATAATGTAACAGTGCCAGTGAGAGCGAGACAAGAACAGAAAATAGATTTCTGTCGACTGGGGGAGGATAATATTTCACAAGGATCATCATAGATGAGTTAATTCCATAAAGTTTAATTACTCATTAAAAAATTTATTATAGCAATGTTCACTTACATTTCTGTGTTTTGTGGCCTAAATAATATAGTTTTTGTGATGCGATGTTTTATGTTTTCGAAGATCTGTTTGATTTGATTGTTGGTTCAAGAGACACATGAATAATTAATTGTTAAGCGCTAGTAGCAGTATTTAAACAAGCGTTTATGAATTAGAAATTAAACCATTGGGTATTTTGTCAATGGTAGATGAAAATGAAACAGTCATTTTAGTTCAAACTTAGCCTGAGCATAGAACTTTTTCTACCTTCAATCATCATTTTAATTAATGAATTAAGAGTTGGGGAGTCCAGTTGCTGGGTTGGATGACACAAGATGATATTGATTTGATGTTGACGAGTAGAATGAAAATTAAAACTGCCTATATGTTTGGGATATAGCAAATTCTTTAGATCTTCTTTCCCCGTCACATGACTTTGATGTATGGGAGGTAACAGAACATTATGAAATTTTGTGTTCAGTTTTGGCTCTCATTAATTCAGTAAATCCCTATTTCAGTTTTATTTTTATGTGGTACTTCCAAAAGAATAAATGACTGGGAATTTCTGACTTACTGTTTTCCATTATTGAAAACCATGGTTGTAGATATAGTATCAGGAATTTTTGTAAAAGTTGTGTTCTTTGATATTTGATACACTACTACTCCTTGCCTTGACTACTGATAAGTTACTCATTTTGAATTGTATGAAAAGTTAATGCTGAAATTGGGTTTGGTTTTTATACTTACTACAAAATGAATAGGTATAATTATAGTGTCTATTCGTTGATGGACAAAATGGATAGAAATGAATGACAGGATCATTAGTTGTCTTATGTCATTTACCACGGTTAACTGTAAATCTTGTTTATGTCTACTTTTATTGATAAAGAAGTTTTCAAGATTTTTCTTATTGATTTTATTAAATCAATGAACCTTAGTGATCACCTGTGGACTATTTTGTTTCTCTTTTGTCTAGATGTGGTTCAAACTGAATTCCTTGCTCTTTGACCCCGGGGTGGGCTACGCTACTTGTGTCCATGACAACAACTTGTACATGTCAGGAATATCCCTTCGTAAAGCCTATGTCTTGCGATATGATCCAACTTCCAACATTTGGGAAGAGTGTTGCCAAATGCCAGAAAAACGAAGGTATCATGAGATGATTGTAGCAGCGGACCGAATTCATGCTGTCTGCGGATGGAACAAACGAGATGGTGTCTTCACTAGTATCATTCAGTACCATGTGAAGGAGGATGCTTGGTACAGTATTGGCAGGTTACAAGTGGGAGTGTATTCAGCGTCCGCTTGTGCTGTTGACAATGTTATTTATGTGTTTGGGGGGAGGGCAGATGACAGCACACGTAAGAGAGACATCCAGTCTTTCAACGTGGTAACAGGACAAGCCACAGTGATTAATCAATTCCCATCAGCTGTTACAGAGAGTAGGGCTCTGACTGTGAATTCCACCATGTTCCTTGCCTTGACTAATGGATCCATTATGAAAGTGATGGAAAGTGGATCTTTGTCAAGACACAGCATTCTTCCAAATTTTGATAGATTTAATTTTGGTTTCTTACAGTATGGATCTAACATTCTTGTTGTAGGTGGTGACACCAGATATCCATCAGGATCCAGCCAGTTTGAAGATCTTATTGAAGTAAACACCCAAGATGGTAAAGTAAGAGTGTTGCATGATCGACTCTTCAACAATGCAAGTGCTGCAGCTTGTAGAATTCTGCTTATCAGGAGGGTCATCTTACCACGACTTTCAGTACCTGGCATTCCGCACTAGCTCACTATTTATATTATTTCATGAGCGCTGTTTTAAAAATTTATTTATTCATTTTAAAAAATTGTTTTACAATTATGCACAAAGGCTCCAGAGATTCACCTTTTAAAATCATGAACTCAGGCTCTGTTTAAAACCATTTTTACAATTTTCACTAGTTTAAAATACTTCCGTTTGAATTTTCAGATATTTCGTATGATTGAATGGGTTCTGTTGACTGACTGGTTAAGTATCAATAGAAATGCAATCATGTAGGTTCAAAGCTTGGGCTTTCAGCTGAACATGAGGATAAAAGTTCCCATCCATTTCTCTTCGTTTACCTTGGAGTATTGTGTACTGATTTTTACAGCTGCAACTAATGATTCCTTAATTTGCTCTTTATTGAGACGGTCAGCTACACATG
Source organism: Dirona albolineata (assembly GCA_031763155.1). Lineage (NCBI taxonomy): Eukaryota > Metazoa > Mollusca > Gastropoda > Nudibranchia > Dironidae > Dirona > Dirona albolineata. The sequence goes on along the minus strand of JARFNW010042184.1, from coordinate 14,322 downwards.
TGTAACTAATGATTCCTTAATTTGCTCTTTATTGAGACGGTCAGCTACACATGTGTCAATTTCACTAAATCACTCTCCTGACGATATCAATTTATCAATATTCTACTCTATTTGATGTTTCAAGTTAAAGAGGAGGATATGACAGACACTCGAAAACAATTAATTTGAAATGTTTGGGACAGCTCAAGTTGCTTCATGTGAGATTTCTCATGGGAGTATTCTCATATTTTAGTGATGGGACCGCAGAATTGTTCCCGACTATAATCACTGATTTTGGAATACATGAGTATAGATAAAAGTAATGGGACGAGCAAAAATGTTGGTAGTTCTAGTCTTGGAATACACTGCAGTCCACTTGAGATAGCATCTCTTAAACTAAAGTAACCCTAGCCCGTTAATAAGTTAACACGGAAAGGGCAGAAATTCTTGATTATTCTCATGCATGCCATACACTACACATCAGAACTCAGTATCAAGATGATTGATGGGACCAAATCTTTATATGTGAATGATGTACTTTTGTAGATGCTCAAGTGGCGTTGGTTGGAGAATGGTTAGGCCTTGGTTGATTGATGTTGGCATGAGTTATGAAGGTCATTATAAATGTATAGTATATCTTATATTATACTTATAGGTAGACGATTGACCTAGTTGTTGCACCTTAGTTTCTTGGCAATTACTGGACCTTGTGTTATATAATACAAAGGTTCAACTAGAATTTAATTCACAAATTATCAGCTGCAAGTCCAAGCTGTGGACTTCTCAGTGATGCTATCCTTGAAGATTTTAGTCGGAAAATTGCTGTTAATTACTTTTACTCTTATTTTATGAGCCATATTATCTACATTTGTTGAATTGTCTAGGATTCATTGTTTTTTTTTGTAATGAGAGAAATGCTGTGTAATTATTGGTCAACGATGTGAAAGTGAAAGAAAATTTTACAACTTACACTAAGCAATTGGATTCTATTATAAATGATAGTAGTTACCTCTTGTATGACCTTCGCTTGTGCGCCTGATTTGCTGCTGTGATTGCTTTTTGGCTGAAACCGCTTTTTTTCATTTCTATTATTTTGACGCCTGAGAGTGTCCGGCCCGCCTTAAGGTAAATTTCACTTGTATGTAACAAGTTAAAACAAGAGATACAGACTAAATGCGCCCTTTGCATGTTTTATTTCACTGGACTATCAGATGAATGCTTTTAAGCTTCACTCCTCAGATACTGTAACATGTTGCGTGTCTGACGTTCAACCTGTTATTGTCTAGGCTGCAAGTCGGGGTGAAATTGAACACCTGGGCATCCAGTTTAATGGATTCAGAGTGCATTTCTGCTGTATACCTGGTTTTGCGGCTTCCAGACATTAGTAACTACTGTACAGGGTGTTTCAATACCTTAGACCCCCCCCCCCACCCCCCCGGCCAGCCAAACTCAGAATAGATGAAATAAATCAAATAAAATGGGTTTCTAACCATTTGTAATCTGCGAGGTATAGTGAAGTGTACAAACCAGTATCAAAATTAAAGTCACCCAAAATGCTTTGAAGAACCGTATTATGACCATCTGTGGAGTGCATGAGGTGTTTTCGCTCGGTCTGTTCATGATTAAGCCTAAATGTTCACAAGCATTAACTTTGGGTGATGATCCAGGCCATTCGTAATTTCCAAAGCAAAATCATGACAAAGTCTCTGCATAGATGACATTGCGACGCAAGTTCTGCTTAAGGCACATAAAGCGGATTTTGTAAAAGTGGATAGTAGACGACATACTTATATTGAAATAAATGTATGAAATTTTATATTTGAGATTACAAATTGTTACTGTTGAAGCCTATTCTATTTGCTTTGTTCTGTTCATTCCGAGTTTGGCTGGCCAGGGGGTGTCTAAGGTATCGAAACATCCTGCAGTCTACGCACTCATTTTTTCATGACTATACTATTTATATTTTCATCATGTTTAAGGTTTGTTTCCTTGATAACTACAGAACTAAGAATAGAAGTAAATTTCCATTATTCTATTTTACCTAGGCTCAACTGTAGTAATGCTATAAATATGCCACCTCATAAATATTTACTGACATTTTAAAACCTGAATCATGCCCCAGGAGGACAGACTTTATACCTATTTTGATTTTACTGTTAAAATGTACAGTATATTTTATTTATATTATACATTGATATTTTTTTTTTTCTTAACCCTAACGTTGCCACGTTCGACTACAGTCAAAATCATAATACCACCAAGATAAAAAGGTGGCTACAGAAAAGTAGGCTAATGCCCGACCGATTATTGTTAGTCAACTTACTTTCGCTGTCCTAATAGTTTTATCTCATATATTGTAATTGGATATATATTTATATTTATATATATGTGTGTTTTAAGAGATACTGCCACCTTGGAGTCATTATACTCTCCAAAGAGTCTACTCCAGTATTCATACAGATACATTGTAATGAGTAAACCATAAATACTACTGTTTATTACCACGATTCAGGTGACAGCCTAGACGAAGTAAGTGTTAAAAATTTCAACAGGCTATATTATTACAGTTTACAAGTTGTGATTCTAATTGCAAATGCAAAGCATGTCATTTTTTAATTTGCCATGAAAACAACTGGTAACCAGAATGTACTATAGTAATAGTATTAAGGTCGAAAACTGGTGGCAACATAAGGGTTAAATCAATATCCCTGCACCCTATTATTGACTTCCTCTTTATATTGACACAAGTTCTATGATCTCAATGTTTGTGATAGGAATGCACTACATTTTCGGCATACAGTATTGAAAGTGAAAGGCTTAATGTAGTTTCTCTTGAACATATGTACCCCTTGGACATGTTTGTGTTCTATAGTTTTTTTTTCTTATGGATGATACACAGACGATGATACATAGTTAAATCAATGTCGTTGGGACTGAAAAAAAAAATGTCTATGTTTTTGTTTATGTAATTTGGATTGGATTTATCATGAATATGGGTTCTCTTTTGCATGCTTTAATCAAGCGTTTTCTGTCTAACAATAGTGAACTGGGGTTCGGTTGAAAGGGAACTGCACAACTTAAAACTTTCATTCATTGAGAATGGATTGAATCCAAAATGAGACGCATTCACTTTGTTTGATGCGCCCTTCTTATTCATTAATATGTTTGTACCTGTACCTATCATTTATTAAACGATGAGGGATTGAAAGTGGACCAGCTGTTCTCAGGCTAAGCTAAGACTTGACTCAACCCAAGAATAGGGATCAGCCATTTTGAAGGGAAATAAACCTAATGCTGATTTTACATAGTACATAGAGCTTCATTATTCATGTAGATTGTTTACATAACTTCATTTCACTAACCACAATAGCTATGGAGGAATCATGCGGTATAAGATTCAGAGACAAAAAGTATGTTTGCAACAAAAAAGGGGGGCCTACTCCTTTCTGGCTAGCCAGCTGCTTTTCATTCTTCACTAAAAAAGTGAACATGATTACTTCTTGGCAGCTCGACTCTTCATGGATGAAAAATTAACTATAGTGGAAGTAATCTGTATAATTTGTATTGTCCTTTTCTCACCACTATTTTTGAAGGAAAAATAAAATATAAAGCTCTACTCTAATGTAAGAACGGCCTAATGGTGACAGTGTGTTCTTATTCACCATGACATTAACACCCTACTGGATAAGTACATCAACCTTTCTATAAATGAAAAGCTCAGTGAAGTGAGAGAAATTTTGTAAAAAGAGAAAACATATTTTACTGTCAATAGATAAACGGGTTATTTATTTTTTTCGTGGAAAAAAATAAATGTATCTCCAAGTCTAAGTGCTGCTGAACAAATTTGATAAGGAATTAAAATCATCATACATCCATTATGGCAATGTAAATTCGACCAATGCTAAAAAAACCCAAACACACCATGGAACTGAGGAAAGCTGTACAATAATTTACACGCAGGGTGTTACAAAAGTCATGCTACCAATGTAGAGTAGAGATAGATGTGCTAGTGCTAAGTTCTCATTATCATACTACGACTCTGTATCTTTGTACCCACCCCACTGCAAAAATGATACAGACAATAATACTAATATGAATATCAATAAGGGGATGTGGAAATACAAACACCTTTTGAAGTGATAATTACACATAGAAATTAACTTGTAATTATTATGGTTTCTCAGTCTCTTCGTCGATTCTCCACACTTCTTCTTTCACATTATGAATGGTCAATGGTAGTGGTAGTCAGCATCAGTACATATGCCCACACAAGACAAAAATTCAAAGTTCCATGATTCTTTGGACACTCTGTAGTATATATAGTTATTAAAATATGAACGTTGCACATTTTTGTACATAAAATATTGCCTTTCCTCATTGAATGCTTACCGACTTGTGCATAATGTACTCATTGCCTTCATTTATTGAATGCCTGCACCATAGTATACCAATGATATGTTTCCAATAAACGACATCACAACAGTATTTGTTTGTCATTTTCACCATACCGTACGCACTATAGTGCCCACCTATCCTCAGCTTTATATATTTGGATGTATTCCATGGCGAGGTGTTCCGATTCAGCTATAGTACAGTATTCTATTTTAATTATGTTGATGGCAACTGAACTGTATTGGTATGAAAATCACAAGATATGAGGTAAATGTATATTTTAGCTCTATTTATTATTTTTATCGTAATCGTTTGTGTTACTATGTTTGTATGTTATTTTACTCATGATTTCAATTCAGGTTTTTTTTTTTAAAGTTGTAGTTTCAGATCAGATATGTGTGGCAATCCACACTATCTGATCTGAAACTACCTTTAAAAAAAAAACAAAAAACCCGAACTGAAATTATGATGAGCAAAATAACATACAAACATAGTAACACGAACGATTACGAGCGATTAATGGACGATTACGATAAAAATAATAAATAGAGCCAAAATATACATTTACCTAATAAATAGATTTAATTCAGTCAATAAAATCCCTTGGTGCTGGTAGGATTAGGGGCAAGCTACAGAGAATTGAATCTAAATGAAAATGTGTCATGATTGACTTCAACAACAATCTGGAGCTTCAAAGTTCAAAGACCATTATATATATTATATAGAGGTTAATAATCAACGTCAAAATCGAATCTAGACTAGTCGCTCCTTTGACCCCTTGCTCTGCTGGAGTTGCTTCGACAAGTATGGTACGCCTGGATTATTATTATATATGAAAATTCAGTCAGTCTACAAAAATAGTTCCAACAAGCCCTCTTCCTCTATTTTATTGGAGATTGTAAAAGCTATTATATTATGTATATAATATTGTGAAAGACTGGCCATTCTAATTCTAGATTGTTGGTTGCACGTTTATCATTGGTAGCGAAAAAAGCATCATTATCGCTGAAGTCATCGGTGACAAGTTTAGTGTTGATAAAATAATTATTCTTTGTGTGATGATGGGAAGTTTTTGGTGAAAGTGTTTTATAAAAAGTGTTCTGATACCGATAAATTATAAAACCAAACTTTTTTTCTTTTTTTTCGTCATCCATGTCATTTATTAACTTTATTTGTCTATTGTATGCTTAAATAAAAAAAATAATTATAATGTCAAACTTTATTTTTTTATTTCCACAGGTCATGTTGTCATGACATTTCTTGTACAAATTATTAAACGTGTCACCCCTCGCTTGTCCCCAAGATGCATTATTGCCTCCCTGGTAGCTCTTGTTTTTGTCTACCTGTTTATCCATTTATGGGTAACTCCTAATCAGAGAACTCATAGCAAATGGGAAAGCCGGTTTAGATCTGGAATTCACTATGTAGGTGCCAAATCTGGGAACTCTGAAGTGAATGTGAGTATTAAAAGACAATTCCATAATTTATTTGGTTATATTGGTTTTCATTGCTTCTTTCTCTTTTAAATTTAAGTAATTATATTCTTTAAAGAACGTTGAAATTGTTAATAATGTATATAATGTGTGATAGATGACTTTTATATTCAATGTTTAGATTGTCTTTCTTTCTTTATCAATGATCTATGATACCTTTCAGTGGCAGCCCAACCACTAACTTAGGTACACCTATTTTCCCTACTTACAAACTGTTCCAGAGAAAAAGCAATTTTTGATAGTAATAGTAATTATTGACATATATAGACATGCTCATCTTTGTCAATGCGTTTGAAAGGGTAGATTGTGTGGATTGAAAAAAAAACTTATATATGTATTTTTTTAAATATATATATATCAGGGGTGTAAATCTTTCAGATTTTGTCTGATTTCAGACTTTTTGCTTTTTCCTCAAATGGGCTGAAAGTGTATTAATGGTTATCCACTTTTTTTTCGGCAGCACCATTCAATTCTTAATCACAAAATAAATGTTACCTATCACACAGTGTTCCTGTGTACATGAATAATTCTAATGGCTTACAGCGGTCCAAGTTGATGAGTGTGTGTAAGTCAGTCGAATACATCAGATTTTTTATCTGATACTTTTCCACTGAAAGCAAACGAATACCCCCACACAGACTGTCAGATTCAAAATCTGACCACAGTCAGAATGTATCACACTCGGTAATTGGAGAACACAGACAGGGGAAATCATTGTTGTTGTGGAACACACATTAGAGTTATAGTCTGACGGCTATAAAATTATCTTTACACATGGCAGTGTGAAAAGACACATGTCTCTGGCCTCGTGTCTTTGAGGTTATCAAGCGGTGTTGTGATAGAGATGGGTGAATGCTGAACGCTGGTCTTACGTGTGGAATGTGGAGCGTTGCCTGCACATTTATTGTAATTGAAGTAAGTTTTACAGCGATCGCAGAGATGAGACATTTGAACATGCGGAGCGTCGCATGCACATTCATTGTATTATTGTAGTAAATGCAGCGATCCAACAGAGTTAATAAAAGTAAGCGATTTCATCACCGAAGTGTCATCGCCATCGGTTGGCCAGGGGGGGTCTAAGGTATCGAAACACCCTGTATATATGTTTCTAACGGTATTGTGTTTACACAATTATAGGTGTTCCATATCCCATGAGTATATGTTGTAATTTTTATATAGACTATGTTGAAGCAATTTCACTAATTACAGGATGGAAATAATGCATTATTACTATTGTTATTGTTATTATTATTACTATTATTATTATTACTATTATTATTATTACTATTATTATTACTATTATTATTATTATTATTATTATTATTATTATTATTACTATTATTGTTATTATCATTATACATTATTATTATTATTATTATTTTATTATTATTATTTTATTGTCATTATTGTTATTGTTATAACTGCTATTATTATCATTATTGTTATTATTTTTATTTTAAAAACAGATCCTGCAGCATCACTGATATACAGAGTTCAATTGGAACAAGATACAGATATGAATTTATACTACATTAAAAAAGGTAAAGAACTCAAATAAACAAATGGTAATCAAATTACTTCATAGAAATTTATGTGTTTAAGTACATGCTGAAGGCTCAATCAAGGTTTTTTCTTACCATCGTGGTATTTATATCAATGGCCCCTAGGAAACCAGGAAAAGTTTTATGATGAAAATCCCGGTTTGCTTTTTACTCACTTCTTCAAGTCTTGTTCCTATGAATCCCCATGATTTCATTGCAGCAAATTTCCCATGTCTTGATATCCCAGGGTTGGTAGGCCTTATGTTTTAATACCCCTCATATTTTGGCACCTTTATTATTGGACATCAGTCCACTGTCAGATGTACCACATTATCTCTATCAAACACGTGTGCTTAGAAAATTGATGCCATGAGGTGCATGTACGTGACTTTTTAAAAAGCGCAGTAACCTAATATGACACTCCGCGACAATTGCTGATTGAAAAGGATTTGATGTTGGAATGATGCTCAGGTGCGAGATTGACATAAAGGAAAGAGAAAGAAGGAAATAGATAAACAAAAAAAGCGTAATGATTTAATGATGTGCACCTTACAGCACCAATTGATGGTGGGCATTCATGATGACGACATTTTATGATCAGTTTGTGATGAACACATTCCAAATTTAATGCTCTTCCTGCCATCGCATATCACCAAGCACTCTTAATTCAATAATCAATAAAATCATGGTCAAATACCTTGCACTAAAAATCATGGTGTAAAACTGCTTACTTTACCATTATCTCCTTTCTTTTAATTTTTTCTTGACTTTTTTTAGATTCATATTAGGTGTGGGTGGAAAGCTTGTGGCCTAGGATGTGCTGCTTCGGGCTTATGTAGGCTTGGTGTGCTTGATAGGGATAATGCGGTATTTGACTGCGACAAAATGATTGCATGAGTGTTTTATCTGATAAACACATTTTATCAATGTGAGGGATAATATAATTTTATTGCCCAATTCCGTGGACAAAGGAGCTTATAATTTAATCTCAGATCTTTTGTCTTGAAATCTATCCTGTAATTTACTCAATCACTCATAGTAGTAATAATGATAATAATGTACATTTCTATAGCGCTTATCCACCATCATCACCATGCTCTTATCGCTTTACAGTAGCACATTTGCCCTGGGAAAGCAAAGGAACTCCCAACTCTTAATACGCCACATGCAGCTTCTAGGGAGTAAATATAATTTTTGGACAAGACCAACGCTGCTTTTAGTTTTTATAGAAAGTATATTGGCAATGTAGTCCTGCTGATATGTCAACATAATCTTTTCACTGAAATGAATAATATTATTTGACCTGTATCAACTTTCCCTCATACTGATGCAATATTGTTCTTCTTTGTTTTGTTGATACTTGCAGATTGTAGATCAAACTATATTTCTATATTGATGTAGACGTGGTTTTTTTCTTCTCCATTCTTTATGTTAATTTGTTTAGTAATTATTTTATTAAGATTTTTTTTGTTCGTGACTTCTTTCTCCAGATCTTCATGTACAAAGGCTCAAGGATCTGAGAGAGCTGGCCAGTCGGTTACAAGATGATGCATGGAGATATGAACCTGCAGAAAAGTTGATTGGACTTCAGTGATTTTTATCCCTTACTCCTGGAGGTGATGACGACGACCTGTTGTGGAATGCTCAATGAAAAGCTACCTTGGTTTTGATCATTTTTACCCTGATATTGTTATGATATGATGTATATGTCAGTGGAAGTAGTGAATTCATATAGCGCTCAACTTCTACCCTGGAGTGCTCAGCTGAGTTTTACAATGTCATTATCATACAAAACAAAGCATACATAATACGGTAAAAATAATATAAATATAATGATGTAGATAAATAGGTATTATCATGTACATAAAGTGAATTCATTTCTAAAATTGTGATTCAGTCCTACATATACAGGTGGACGGGCAGGATGCCCTGCATGGCTTGAAGCTAAAGTTAGTCCTAAAGAGCACTTTGGCCCATTGAGGCGTGCTTATCCCGGTTCTCGTAGCAAACTGGTAATTCATCACCCTATGCCCTATGCCAATATGGAAAGCCAGACTCAAAGGGATGTACCATTATCATTTTTTACCTCTCTCTAACCTACCCCAAAAACATGACTATTAGTCAGGCCACAATCAGCTTATGGAAGTCTGTGTAATAAAAAAATCAACTGAAATATTTTTGCAGGGCAACACAATGGCCATTTGTACTGAAGCTACTGGGTTCAAATCTCATCTTTGGCACTGTGTTGTTGAAAGAGATTCCGATAACAAAACCTGTTGCTGGCTCTATGGGTATGGGGGCACTCTTAGAATGTGTGAAAAATGCATGGTCCTGAGTCTACATATCTGGCATGTTAAAGAATTTACCCCAGTTACCTTAACCCTAGAACTGTCAGGGGCCTATTATATCGGCGCAAAAAGCCAACATGTTGTGTCACTGCCGATCTAATCGGCCCATTTTAAATGCTTATAAAAGTGCAAAATGAGAAATCGCTGACAGACACAAATACAGGTGACACCGGAAGGTTTGAATTTATTAGTTTTACATCCTGTTCACTCCAGTCTATCGATAAAAACAAAAGTAGACACTAGATTTTGCAAACTTATCATTGAGCAAGACAAAATCCCTGTCTATCGGGCTCACAAAGAAGGCATCAGAAAAATTTTCTATTGTTTGATGATGAAGATGATGAGAACAGTGGTAATGAAGACTTCAATGTTCCTGGCCTGAATATTGAATCAGTTTCTGATTCTGCGCGATTTCAAACCTTTATAACTTTTTTATTTTTCATCTGATTTTAATGAATAAAATGTTATTCTTAATGTTTACAAAAGGTCTTTAAGTCTATTTTATTTACTTGTTACTCTGTGCAATGTGAAAAATAACTTTGTGGCACTTCAAGCAGTGAAAGTTTAGATACCGAAACCGTATCATATTACATAATTATATCTTCATTATTCTTCCATTCGCTCATCACTTGTACCTTCAAGGGCATATGTCAATTCACTAGGGCAATAATCACCTAAGACCCTTTTATAAGTTGCATTTTCTTGTAGCTAATTGAATGGACAACATTTCTCTCATATAATGTTTGAGGATATTCCTTGAAATATGGCTCAACACTCAACACCCCTTTCAAATTGATTAAAACACTGTCATATCAGTCGTAACCTTGACATTTCATGAACTCCCACTCACCAAGGTCAACGGACAAGGACAACAATTTTTTTTAAAAATAGTACAATCATTTGCCTTTCAGAAAATGTACGCTTATAGGGGTCATACTTTTCCAACAACTTCACATTAGACACTTTTATTGATAGTATCAAATGTGCCCAAAATTCCTTGATACCACACAACTTTCTATGTGACAGTTCTAGAAAAGACATGATCAAATGTATTTGCAGTGTCATAGCCCCCTTTTAATTTTAGCCTTGTTACCAAGAAGTACAATACCAGCTGGTCTGTGTCCTTCGGTGTTTTGTGGCATTTAGGATATGAGGGTGAATTGAAAATCCCCATTTATGTATATTTGCTGCTGTTCTGCCCTGCCTGGAACCCAGTTTACTGGAAATGATCCAGTGTTTTCATTTCCCATTTTGGAAGTCAGGAGGCCTTTGTCATGATTGTCATTGACATTGTGATCATTATCAACTGGGAAAGAAAAAGGCTGATTGGTAAATGGGGGAATGTAGGTTTTAATAGTAAAAATTGTTTTTCGTAAGATTTTTAAAAATGTGTTATATGAGTTCAAATTGCCAAATAATTGATGATTTCAATACACTCCTCTAAACTCTTTTCATTCCATGCCATGAATTTCAAAAAAGATGAGATATGATTATATGTCACATTCCTATGAATACTTTGCAACCTCTGAAATTTCACATTGAAAAACGTCCTCTATATGTACACCATTAATTATAGCTCCCAATTTATTTCAAGTTTCGTCTTTTCGGGTGATATGTATTCAAATGAATTTGTGACAAATGTGTAAACAAATCTGCATCTTATTTCAATATGGTGGTCTTGGTCACCAAAGAGAAACAAGCTAAAAGCCCTTGGCGCACAATTTCCATATGCTTCCGTTGATGGGACTTTCGTGTAAAATGTGATCTACGCCATGCTATTGCTATACAAAATGTATAGCAATGATGAAGAGGGGAAAGGAGGAAAGATGCACATTATAATTATAACTGTTGTGACAATGGGACATGTTATTAAGGTGATTTTCCCCCTACCCTGACTTTGCTATTGGGGAAATACTGAAAATTTGATGGAATTCTCTGTTCATCTTTGATGTTTATTAAATCGGTGACTTGTGAATATTTGCTTTTGCCTTTTTTCATTATGACATTTCTTAGAATAGAATATGTCCTTTGGCAATCTCAACTAGTAACTATTGTCATTGGTATCTGCTATCTACTGGAGGAAATTGAATTTTGAAATAAACAACCATAGCGGTAAATAACTGAGCTGACTTTTTTCATGCCTTTGTCAGTTGCAGACTAACATTATGAACAATGTACAAATCCGTTCGATTTATTATCTATCCTTATAAGAAATGCAAAATGTGATGATTGTGTGACTTCGGGTGTGAAACAACCAACAGTGGACAGAGCGTGTGAGGACTCATATTCGTCATCGGGCAGTCATTGAATACATAAAAGATAATCGAAAATAAAGGATCGAGGTCTGTCTCAGAGGCATGTGTTCTATTCAAGGTCTACTTTCCATGAAAGGTACCACAAGCCAAAAATATTCCCATCCCTGGTGTTAAATATGTAGTTATATTCAAAACGAACATAACAAATCATGAACAACAAACTTTAAATCATCAAAGTCTAACAATTGATAATGAAGTTTTTAATAATATGTTGATCATAACACACTTGTTTTTTTCGTATTAAAAAAAAATGATATATACCGGTATGTTTTATATTTTGTCAGCTGGCCAAGGGGACCCTTCGAAATGCTCTTGCTGGTTGTTTTAGACTTGAAACTTGAATCTAAATCATTATTATTATTTTTTCATTCCTTTTACTCAGATATATTATGTATGAAAATCCTCTAACACAGTACATACATCAAACAGCCATAAAACTGCCATAGCCAACAGATGTGATTTTTGTTTAGAAAATAAAGGGTTGTGGCTACCTGAAGCTGGCAGTTTGTCTAGTTGGAGGGGTAATACCGTACAGCTTGGAATAGGACTGGTTGGTTATCTAGTTGACCCCACCCCAACATGACCTCGCTGTTCGAATTCCCGAAGTGACGAAAAATTAATTATATTACGTGTATATTATTTTGTGTTGAATTTTGATGCCCATTTGATTGGTCGATCCATATTTTAGTGGTATTTCGTTACCATATTAAAACAATAGAGGATGACCTTTGGGATTTTATCACAAACTTTTCCCATTGGTAATAAAGACGGTTGAGTGTAAAAAGGTCGATAAGTTACCACTGTTCAATTAACATAATAGAATAGGAACAATCAATAAATACAGGTGAGAAATGAGTTGAGAACACAACACGACCTTGTGTTATTACTTGTACAGTATCGTGTACAAGCCTTAGTGTTCGTCATATATTTGTCATCAGCATTCATTGTTGATGACCGTCATAGGTTACATTTTAAGAGTCTTACCCAAGTACTCAATATCGCGGCAAGCATTGCCGGGATTCGAACTATGGATCGCTCGATTTCAGGTCCAGTTGTGTTACAACTCGGCCACCGACGTCGTACTGGTGCATCTTTAACTTTAAGGCATCTGAGATTGGAATCGAGCGGCCCATAGTTCGAATCCCGGCAATGCTTGCCCCGGCGTTGAGTCCTTGGGTAAGTCTCTTCATGCGATTTTCCTGACTTGACTGAGTTGCAAATAAGTATCCAGCTACAAATAGAGAAGTTGTATGTCAGAATTCTAGTATGAGTAACAGGCTATATTACTATAATAATATGCTTCTCTAGTACTTGAGGACTTTGGACGACATGTCCTGCCAGGGGATAAACGGTGTAAAGTCTGCGGGACTGCATGTATGTCCTCCTCTCGCATTTGTGACGAGCCTAATCCTATTCCTCATTGATTTAATATAACGTCCAATCAATGCCTGGGGGATGTCATTCCACTCTTCAACTCACATTTCAGCCAATTCCCGAATGTTTCGGCATTCCTTTTCCAGACACATCGCCAAATAACATCCCACAGGTGTTCTATCGGGGAAAGATCTGGTGATATTGCTGGCCAAGTGAGGACTTGAAAGTTTTGATCAGCCAAACAAATCACGGCAGATGGTTGCTACGTGTGGTTTGGCGTTGTCCTGCTGGGACAAAAAGTAACTTCATTGGGACTTTAAGTGCAGCGCCAATATTGCCAAAGTGCAAAAATAGCGAGTCGCAAAATACCAAACCAACTCAACTTGGTGTGATCTTGAATTCTGGCATGTTTCTATCTTTGAGATATCTAGTCTGTCACCAGTGTAAAATAAGTTCATCATGTTGTATATTGCTGGATCCACAATTGAAGGAACTTTCTTGCTGGCAAAAAAAGTTTTGTTTCCCCATTTTATGTTGCAAATGCAAGTTACTTCGTTTCAAAAAGTGATGCGTTTCTTTTGTTGCTCAGTATATAATATATACACACACACACACACACACACACACACACACACACACACATAATATATATATAGGGTGGTCTGGGGTAATTCCACCCACGGGGTAATTCCACCCCCTTTGGATCATAATATTTTTAATCAGAATAGTAAGTAACTCATGTGACTGCTATCAGTGCAATCACCAACTTTAGGTTTTTATCCACTTCCTGTCAACGGTCAAATTTTTCCTGATCACATCAGAGCTACAACAAGACCCACTGAAAATCTCTCTCTGACAACATCTGTTCGGTAAGTTGCTT
>JARFNW010042073.1:0-14263 GCA_031763155.1 Dirona albolineata | reverse complement strand
ATCATTCGCTCTTCCTTTTCACAGAAAAAAACCAAATAACAAACCTCCATTAAAAATCAACAAGTTTCCTCACCTTACTAAAACAAGCCTGATACTGATAACAAAATCACCCATGATGTCAAAGAAAGCAACATTTAATAACAATAACAATTGAAATAATTGTAAAAAGGATTCATACACAACTCACCCGTATTATTCCTAAGGTAGCCTCATAGCTAATTCTGTTGAGGGACTATCCTTCCTTCACTGCCGCTGACGTTAGGATTATTTCAGTCTTTTAAAAAATATATAGGCCCTATATACATCCTAAAGATGAAAAGGCCTTGAGGACAAAAACAAAGGCAATATATATATTTGTATTATGACTGACGAGGCAGTAGTGTCATTGCAGGCACTGGTTCAATTCCATCTGACAACCTCCACCCTCAACCTTCCCATTCTTCCCCATTGACTTTCTTTCCAGCATTACAACATTACTGTCCAAACATTTTCAACAATTAATCATCAGTGTCCACCTCTGGAGTTTTTATTAAAAAGGCTGTACGTATATCCAGTTTTTTTGGCGAAATCAAGTTAAGAGTACTGCCTTGTAGTTGTAATAAAAAACATTGCGCATCGACTGATCTAGGCCTGGTGTAGATACCATAGTATATAAAGTCACAAACGCCTTTCATCCAATCTATAAATGACTGCCATTCAAATTATGTTTTCCATTTTCAGAAAACCCAGAAATACAGGTACATGATGATGAGAGACATCGTAATGAAAATTGTGTTCAGCTGAATAATATCAATGATCAATATTTGAATCAAACAAATATAAACAATGAATGTTAATGACTGGTTGGTGATAGAGAGAGTATGAGAGTGACGTTAAAATATATGTAAATAAGATTCCTGTACTATTAATATAGTTTATGTCATGTATTTATATGCCATTGTACATATAAAGGATTTGCCATTTTGGAAATATATATATCTTATCTTATCTTCTTCACAGACTGGCCTCAAATGCACACACTCACATTTATTCAATTAATATCACGTAAGGCGCATAGTTCTGGCATATATGTTGCAGACTCTAACTATAGCATTATGAACGCTGTTGGGACCATTGTTTGTTGTAAATTTCTGACTTCTGTTCATAATCCGTCACCATGCTGGGGTGTGGGCTTATTAGGAATAATACAATATATTCACACTTCCATGTCCGATAACAACGTTTTTAAAAAAAGTAAAAGTTGCGTTTCTTCGTCGCAAGGAGGATTTCATAGTCTATCGCATCACAATAACAAAATCAATTTAATCAAGGAAAGAGTAGATTGAGCAATCAAGCACTTAGTGAAAGAGTGAGTATGTAACTTAAGTGTTTCACAAGTATATTATACACATATTATATATATACATATACATACATACGTACATACATACATACCAACATACATATATATATATATATCAACTCCCTTATAACAGTACTGCTCTATCTGAAGTCTTGTGTAAAAATGTCATATAGACTTATACGGACAAACAATAATTATACTACAACTTTATATCTCCCTCACGCTCAACATTGATGTCTTGAGTCAGCGTCTCACTGGTACAGTCCAGCATATCACTGGTAGAGTCAAGACTTCCATTGACTTGAGAATACAAACACCTACCTTCCTATCCCAGCTTGTCATACACAGCCATACATTTTTTTTAAAAACGATTTTAAAAAAAAACCGAAAAAAACATTGTCTGTTTCATTGTTTGGCTCTTCAAAGGAGATGCCAACTGCATAATGCAAGTCTCACACATTTTGTCGCGATGTGCACTGATTAGCTTTCAATGCGGCTAACGTTTTCCTTCATGTGGTGTTTTCATTTTGGTTTGTGGGCGGAGTTTTTGGTCAGTGAATGGTACTGCCCATTGCGTGGGTGGAGTCAATTTTTTTGAAAAAGACGATGACTTGATACTGGTTAAATTCAATTGGTTAGAAGGCGGAGTTATTGATGTGTTGACCAATGCTGAAATATATATATATATATACACATACATACATACATACCTACCTACCTATATATAAATATACATGTTTTTCTTTTTTTTCTTTTTTATAAATAATCAAAACCTAAACATTAATGACATCATTTGTTAAACATGCTTAGCTCCACTGGAACATGCATCCATTTCCCAATCTCGTTCTCGGCACAGTGTTCTAAAAACGCCTTCTTGGCCTGCAAGTACTTGGAGGCTTTGGACTTGGCCTGTGCTGGAGACGTGCCTGGACCCATCTGATGCATCTTGGCACCCCCGTCTGCTTTACACAGGTCAGAGAACCATTTCAGATGCCAGCCTGCTTTGCAGAGCCGACTGGCGCCACTGGCAGACACTTTAAAAGGTGACCTGAAAAAAAAATAAAAGAAGAAAAACTTTTGGAATTTAAAAATTTTGTATTCTTCTATTCTGTGTCTCTTCTTTCTGAGCTTCTCTCCTACTCCTTCTTTTCATTTTTGAAGGGTGTCTCTTCTTTACATAATAGTTTAATGTCAAATTTGTGTGCTCGTCGGTGTTTAAAAAAAATGTAAATCAATTAATATTATCATCATCATCATAAATATTATTATTATTATTGTTATATCAATTATAAATATTAATATCATTATTATTATTATTATTATTATTATTATCATCATTATTATAACTATTATTATTATTATTATAATAATAATATTAATAATAATAATAATTATTATTATTATTGTCATTATTATGATTATTATCATCAACATTATTATCAACATTATCATCATCATCATCATTAATATTATCATCATCATAAATATTATTATTATTATTATTATCATTATTATTGTTATATTTATTACTAATATTAATAATAATATTATTATTATTATCAGCATTATTATTATTGTCATTATTATGATTATTATTATCATCATCATTATCACCATCATCATCATTATTATTATTGTTATTATTAGGATTATTATCATCAACATTATTATCAACATTATCATCATCATCAATATTACCATCATCATCATAAATATTATTATTATTATTATTATCATCATTATTATTGTTATATTTATTATTAATAACATTATTATTGTTATTATCATTATTATTATTATTGTCATCATTATGATTATTATTATCATCATCATCATTATTATTATTATAATTATTATTATTATCATTCCACAGATAATAGCAGAGAGAGAGAGACATTCATTCCTTACGCTGGGTGCGCCCGTCCAGTGTGTCCCTGGATGACTTCAATTTTTGCGTCCGTGGAACAGTAATTAATGGATAAACTGGCGGTGGTGGTGGTAGGTGAATCTGTGCGTGCAGGGCTGGGACTGAAGTGGAGCACGGGATGGTTGATGACATAGGGTGCCGGCAGCTCATCGCTGAGGTCATTGTACACACGACAACACACAGCACGACATAAATGGCCGTGGTCATTCTGAGGGTGGAAACCTGGTAGAAGACAGGAAGAGGTAATCAGGAATAGAGGGAAAAACAGTAGGAAACTAATGCGTTCATTCCAGACAAATTAGCAGTAGACAAGATCAGGAAAATTATTGCACACAGCGGGACACATACCTCACCTCACCAGCCATAGCACACTTGCACAACTCAGTCGAGGGAGGAAAAAAATGTGAAAAGAGTCTTTTAAAGAACTCAACATCAGTGGCACTGCTAGGATTCAACCTCAGGATCTCACAATATCGTCTTTCTCTACCTGAAACTGGGCACTCATTCATACTTGAGTCAAGCGAGGATTAAATATGTCTTACCCAAGGACTCAACATCAGAGTTGGTTGAGCTAAAAAATTGGGGAAAACCCTGAAATAAGAAAAACCTGAGATACTTCACTCTCAATAAGACAGAGATTGATCGTCTACCAATCGAGCTACCAGTACTAACAACGTTGACAAGATGAGAAAAGACGAGCGTACCTATGGTAATGGAGCTAAGGTACACAGGCTCTGTGAAATGAGAAAGAGCAGCCCCTTGTATGCCGAGTATATTCCACCGTAGGATTTTGTCAGAGGAAGTCATCACCCATACTTCATTGGCCATTTTGGAACCAGTGACCGACGTCTGATCTGGTGTCTGACTGGTAAGCTCTACTATTCCTGGGAGTGGGTAAGGAAAAAATACAGCCATTCATGATAATTGATAATGACAATAAAAATAATAATAATAATAATAATAATAACAATAATAATAATAATAGTAATAAAAAGAATAATAATAATAATAATAATAATAATAATAATAACAATACTAGTTCATTTATAGAGCACCTTTCGTCGATACCTTAAAGCGCTTCACATACACCAAACCTCTCGTATGCATTGCATGACATAATCATATAAGCACACTGACACATACCGAACATTTTGTGGTCAAGTGAACCATCATCCACCCCAACCCCCTCCCCCTTTTGGACTGCATTTCAGAGTGGAAGCCAGTCGTATGCTGAGCATAGAGCTGGAGACTAGCTGAATCAAGGACCAAACACATACAAGACAGCAAATCTTTGCATTTACAAATAGATATGAAAGGAATAAGAAAGAGGCTTCTTGAAAGA
The DNA here is from genome assembly GCA_031763155.1 of Dirona albolineata. Taxonomy (NCBI): domain Eukaryota; kingdom Metazoa; phylum Mollusca; class Gastropoda; order Nudibranchia; family Dironidae; genus Dirona; species Dirona albolineata. The sequence continues at coordinate 9,652 of JARFNW010042073.1, read as the reverse complement.
CGAGGACAAAACAAAACAAGCGACGTTTCGGCCAAAGGCCTTCGTCAAGCGATGACACAAAATGACAGAAACCCTAAAACATCAAAACAAGACAAAAAACCGTGAGGGCCAATGCATTTACTACCATTACCTAGTATTCAAGTTTGCCCTGGTGGCAGTGGCAGCCAAAAGTAGCCTACATATATTAAAGTTTCCATACAAACATTTACAAACCTTCTTCATTCCTACATCGAAACATGGCTTGATTTTCTTCCGAGAATGTAGGTAGATGAGCTCCTTCCTGATTGATTAGAGCTTCCTGCTCCACACTGATGTCGGACTTCCTGGAAAAAAATCAAAGACAAAAGAAAAATAGAAAAAAGGAAAAGAATTTAAGTGCACCTTCTATACACTGATTTCACACTTCCTGGGGAGAAAAAAGGAAAAAAAGAAAAGAAATTAGGTGCATCTACTCTCAGCAAATCAAAATGCAATAATATGGGTAATAATACCACTCGGTAAATTGTCCAGTTACAATACCAGTACTCTCAAATTTACCTCCAGACCAGTAAAGGCAATGTTTGTAAATACCAATGATTAATTCTATGGTTACGACCACGGCCATTCTACTGCAATCCCAACAAAATCTTCACCATGAATGTTTTGGGGTTTTTTTTCATTTTGGGCATAATATTATTTCTCCAGATCTGATTTCAGTACAAGATGGAGACCATCTGAAACAAAATCGGAAATAAAGAAGAAGAAAACGGAGAGGAAGTAGAAGAAGAAAAAGAAGAAGAAGAAGAACAACAACAACAACAACAAGAACAAGAAGAAAAAGAAGAAGAAAAAGAAGAGCACCAAAAAGAAAGAAAAAAAAGCAATCCAAAAACAAGAAGGAGAAAAAGAAGAATTGATCCTCACGTTTGTAGAAATTCCCGATAGTCCCCGTCTGGAGGATGACTGAGGAAAAGATCAAATCGGACAGCCTCTCTGATTCGAAGGGTTGATGGGTCGTCAGGGCATCGCTCGAAGACGGACTGTTTTTTGGAGTAGCAGTTAAGCATTTCTTGTGCCAGGTATCTGGAGTCAACATAAACATAAGAGTTTTTCTAAAACAACAGTGGATTTCTTTTCAGATTTTTCCCTTCTTTTTTTTTTACAGTACCTTAGTTGTTAAGTCATACAGGCTCACATGTGCCAACCAATGCACAAGCAAAAGAGGTTCAGATGAAACGTGGTGAATTCAAACTTTGTTTACTAAGCGTTATGCAATCTAAACATAATTTTGTTTAACAGATGTATTAAGAATCAAGTAAGTAATGTCCTTTAGAGCCGGTGCTTGTCCCGGTTTTAGTAGCATGAAGCGGACAGAGTGACAATACGTCACTCTTCTGGATAGGACACTGGTCTATCGCAGATTACTTCCCCAGCTGCAAGCTGGTACCCATTTCTACACCCGGGTCGAGTGAGGCAATTGAAGTAAAGTTTCTTACCCAAGAAAAACAACAAAGTGACTGGGATAGGATTTGAACCCACGACCTTTGTCATGAGAGTCTGCTGTCTTATCCACTAGGCCACCTCACCTCCTTAAGAACCAAGTAAGGCTGGGTAATTTTTTTAACCCCCCGTCAATGCAAACATAATGGAAAAGCACAGTCCCTGAGTGGGTAATAAGTAATAAGTTGGCCTCTCACTTTCTGAAAGTCCTCTTGACCACAGTGACACAGTTGGAGTCCAGCAGGCATCTTCCGTCCAAGGTCAGGTGCTCAGCGCTAATCGAGTTGGATCCTGTTCCCAAGGCAACCAGACCACCCACAGACTTGAAGTCTGAACATTGACACACAAAGGACAAAAAAAAAAACAATAAAAAAAACAATAAAAAAATAAATACGTCAAAAAAGAAAAAGAATCAATGACAAAACACTTTTGGATGAATTTTCAATTACTGGAGATAAACTATTTTACTTGTCATTGGCAATTTCATTGTTGATACCTTCAAGGCAGGCCAATTATGAGACACCCAGTAGAGAGAGAGAGCCTGCTGAGGGTCCCTAACCCTGAACCTGAATCAAAAGTGGATTTAATTATTATTCATATGTGTGTTTTTTAAATAAAATAGCATTGAATGGTAATGCCTACACACAGTACTTGGGTGACAAAGAACACACAAAAAAACCCAACAAAACAAAACAAAACAAGAAAAAAAAAAGAAAAAAAAAAGGGAGAATCAATGACTAAACACTTTTGAATGAATTACTGGAGATAACTATTTGACTTGTCATTGATTATTCCATTCTTCCTTGATACCATGCCCTTGAACCTTGAACTGAAATAACAAATTGTGACGTCTCAGATAACTATGCAGTTTAACGGGAAGGGTGTAGAACAAAGTGTTATAGAACCAAAAAAAACTTTTACTTTCTGTTTTAAAGATGGCGGCCACGCTGTGAGCCAAACCCGCCAATTCAGGGGGAAGTGACTCCATCATCCTGTCCAGGATTTCAAACGTCTTCTTTTCCCGCAGCCCGGCCAATTTTGGATTGGGAGACAGCGGGTTTGATCCTTGTTCTGGCAAAGCAGCGATAGCTTCCAGACCTGGGAACTCCTGAAAGCCAGTAAATTAAATTCATGTTATTTTTTGTTGGTTTGTAAGCTGAGTTTCCTCTATAATTACCTACCTTTTCTGCACTGCGGCTGATGCCTGGGTTATTCCGGTCTACATTCGGAACAGACCTTAGAGACAAATTTCCCACTGGGATGAATCAAGGAAATGTATTTATTTATCCAGGTCAGACCATGGTCACCTACTTAATAGTCGTTGGGCTAATGGTTTATACCAGAATACACGGAGAATAATAACTTCATCTCTGCCACCACCAAGTAAGCGCTAAAAGGTTTGTGCATAAATCGCAAACATTCTTTATTTGATCGTTTCAAGCATTAAATATTTCCACAGATCTTTGAAATTCTCTGTATTTTCAACAAGAAAAAAGCAAAGTCACTAAATTACCCCACATCGTACTGTTAGGTATAACTTGTTTTTTTTCCTATATGAGGGATGGGGTCACACAGTTACCCCACATTGTACTGTTAGGACTATAAAGCATGGAGTACTGTTATTGTTAACAAGTGATGAATGATGTTATCGTGAATTCTCATGACGGGCATGCAATACAACCAATCTCTCACCTCTTTGTATCCGTACATCATATGCAATGCCTTCTTGTACGCAGTGAGAACTGCTGTGTCTCTGTCTTCATGCACCTCTTCCACAGAGTCGAAGCCTCCAATGCTGAGCACGCACACTGTCAGTCTGAGTCATGTCATCAAAAGGAGGGGGGAGAACAAAACAAAAAATATAATCCAATAAATATAAGCCCACAGGACAATGTATTTATTCCAATTTAATAATAATAATAATAATAATATTATAATAATAATATTAATAATAATAATATGATAATAATAATAATATAATAATATTATTAATAACAATATAATAATAATAATGTACATTTATATAGCCATTATTCATAATCATTAGCATGCTCTAAGTGCTTACAGAAGCACATTTGCCGCAGGCAAAGAAAGATATTGACAGTGACAGTATGTTAGTTTGAGTCTAAAAATAAATGAAGAGGGAGCGAGCACTGATGGTCTAGTAGACAGAATGCTAGTGGGATAATGTAACAGTGCCAGTGAGAGACAAGAACAGAAAATAGCGGGTGGCGGATTAGTCCAGAGGTAGTGGGCTGTTTTCTGTTTACGGCGAGGTGGAGTTGCTGTGCCAGGCATGGGTTCGATTTCCCCTGTCGAAGAAAATCTTTTTTCTATTTTGTTCTTGTCTCTCACTGGCACTGTTACATTATCCCACTAGCATTCTCTCTAGTTTGACTCTAACTGGCTGCTCTACTGTCTATCTTTATCTTTAAATTTTCTAGACCATTGATCAACGTACCCCTGATGATTTCTCAACACAGACTTTCTAAACATTAAATCTCGACTCTGCACAAGATCCTCTACATCCCTGACCTCCTGAAAGCGGTTGTCATCCAGTTCTGGGGCCAAGGCCACTGAAAAATAAGGTAGGGCGTTATTCATCAAATTGACTTTTGACAGGTGCAGGTGTGTATAGATGCTGTGAAGAAATATACAATAACATAAAGACTATAATACAGATGCAATGCTTAAATCCCCCTATAATAAATACATTATACATTAGAAATGTCAGACACAGTTCTCACCCTGTAAAACAATAATGAAAAAAAACTTTGCTGCTTAGTCTTAACATATTAGAGCTGGGGAGCTGGTGGCGCAGTGGCTAAGTCACTTGCCTTTGGTTCGAGAGGCCACGGGTTCAAACCCCCAGTGGAAGCACTGTTTTTTCTCAAGACCTTGACGATCCCACATTGCGGTGCTGCACTGCGGCTGGGTGATTCCAGTCTACCCCCGGAATAGACCCTAGAGACAAATTTCCCCCTAGGATGAATAAAGGGAATCTATTTTATTTTACTTTTTATTTATTCTTTATTATAACCACGTTTATATCAGAAAGAATATTTATATCGGAAAGAGTATTTATATCAGAAAGAGTATTTATACCGGAAAGAGTATTTATATCAGAAAGAGTGATATCAATTTATATGACACACTGACAAATCCTTTGTGCTATAAGGCAAGGACCATTCTTTGATCCATATTATTAAACTAACTAATTGACTTTACAGATACCCAGTAAATTTACTGAAAATGTAAAAATCGTCATCTCTGCTGGACATGACACAACTCACCAGGCACATAGTCGTCTATGCCAGCGTGTGCTCTCAGAGCCAATCTACTGGCTTCTCCCTTGGCCTCCTTCTTGGTGCGACCCACACCTTGAGGGTAAGGCTCTTCGTCTAGAAATGCGCGCACAGCAAAACTGCAATAGAGATGACAAAAATGAGGAAGGCTGCCAGAAGCTGGTAATTCGTAAAAAAAAGGGGAAAAGTATGAGTAGTAACACAGCCTTAATGGACAATAAAGATTCAACTCATCTTATCATAGTTGAACTGACTGTGACATATTATCAAACACTTAATTAGAGAATGATGGAGAAAGAGCAACTATAGTGCAGGTCGAAAATCATGATCTAAAAATAATGGCTGGCATCGTCAGCCTGTTCAGCATACGGCGCCCGACACCACGACATGGACCACACGATCCAGCACTGCCCCGCTACAGCACCACCAGGGGGCTACAAAATGGCTCCACGAGGCTGCGGAAGAATATCTGCAGTGGCTGGACGAGAAGGAAGTGGAGTTGTGACCATACGATACTACTAATGACTGGCACTATTTGGAAAATAAACTCCTTGCATATGGCCGCACATTGCCAGAGATAAGACTCACAGAGACCAACTGTACTTCTACAAGAACTCCAGAACATACCTGGTACCTGCTTTTTAAGAGACATTATAATAAACATACCTTCCATAGACATTTGTTGCATTTATGTCTACCGGCTCTTCCCGGAAAGACAGAGTGACTTTGTTTCGAGAACAGTATTCGTTTAGGGCCATTGCAGGATTCTTTCTTCCAGTCAGCACCTCATTGACCAAAATATCATCGCATGTCTGTGCAAATAAAATGAACGAGAAAATCATTTGAAACAAAACTTATCCAATCACTTTCCTAAGCTGTTTTTTTCTACAACTAAAACCAAGTAAATTGTCGGTAAATGCGAATGAGAAATAGAGAGACCCTCACTCTCAGAAGTACCTTCCAACCACCCACGATAGAAAGAGAAATATATATCACAGAAACAAAGAAGGAAAAACGTCTGTACAAACCTCTGGTTTTGCTCGGGGTGGCATTGCTATGTCATCTGGTCTGGCATTGAGTCCTGGAATGTACCTCTCGGCCATGATTACCTTAAGGGGAAAAAAATAGTATACGATAAAGTATATAGGGGGAGGAGGGGGAGGGGGTGAGCTTTATAAAATACCCTTTTCAATCCTGTAAGGGAGGTGGCACCTCCTGTTTAAGGTCCCCTTTGCAATTAGAATTATCACATGCAAAGATGCCTCTTTGGTAAAATTTCCAGTTTCTATAGCTGTTGGGTGAACACCCGAGGCTGCAATGCCATGTAATGTTGTTCAGATATGACTTATATTGAACAGTGTATTGCTTCTTTTGCCAAACAAGGTTTATTGGCACAGTGGGCTGATCCCATGCTTGCCTTAAAAATCTTGATCCATAGATTTTCCAGCTCTGTATCAGGTCATGTGTACTAATGGGGTCGGACTTGCCCTTAACCTGGATACATTTTACCAGGGTCTGTGCATAAATGTCTTCTGCCTTGTACACTGTCCTCGGCTAGACACAGAGCTGGTCCCTACACTGTTTAATCACAGTACTATAAGGAACTGATAACAAACAAACACGCAAAGAGCCTTCAAAACTTTGATGTCGACAAACATGTATGTCATAAATTAATGTTCTATAACTCTCTTAATTTCACTAAAAAATATATGATCTTGAGTGCTTTATTTTTGCATTTGAGAGTCATGAATTGGAACTATCATCATCAGATTTTAATATAAAATAAATAATACATTGAATATAAATAAAAACCAAACTGCATCTCAATCTCAAGTTTATAGAATTATAAATTTGAATGCAATAGTGTAGTAAACATAATTCACAAAACATAAAGAGTAGTCAAGAATATCCTTCATAAATGGATGAAAATGAAAGAAAAAAAAAGGCCAGCAAATAAAAAATTTGACAAAAAAGTAATCTGTCTCAAATAAATGTCTGAAAAATAATGTGAATTGATAAGGAACTATGAAGTTGTGAAACTGCATTAAAAAAGTAAAAATAACAACAACAAAAAGCCAGATATCACAATTTATGTTCCCAGTTCCCAGACTCGACTATCTTTTAAACATGATACAAAACCAATAGCTGCACTAAAATTAGTGAAAAGGTGGGGGGAGGGAGGGGATTTGGAACACATGAATCAAATCATTGGAAGAATGTATAGAATTGATAAAGAAAGAACAAAAATAAACAACAAACAAATTCTTTGAAAGTGCCAAGCCGTGACATGAATACAATTACATCGTTTAATTACTGTTGTCATTACAGCTCAGTCTGCTCCCAGCCACTCAAATTTCCACATGCAAAACACCAATTGCCTGCTTCATCCATCCTTAAACAATTTTATGAAAGCCACGACAATTTCTGAAGTGCAATTGAAGAGAAGCTGGTAAAAAAGTACGACCACATTTCTCACACTTGCTATACGAAAAAGGGTCTGATGAAAATGCAGCTTTGTCTATAGCATCCAAATCATAGTTGCCCTTTCCAGGTACGGGCGCTTCATTTGATCCAGGTTTTTGGCTCATATTCTGTCCAAACTGGGCACCATCTTGAGGTTTGACAGGGCCTGGCCCTTGCGGCTTTTTGGGTACTTCTCGACCATTATTTTCTCTCTTCCATTTCTCCAGACATTGTTTTTCATGAATTCCGATGGAAGCACTTCCGTATTGTCTGCCGCAGATGTAACAGATGATGAAATGAGGTTGTTGGGCGGTGGGTTTGTCAGAAGCCAGTGTTCTGGAAAAATATTGATCTTGCTGTCCACTAACACTAACAGTATCACCTCTTTTTATGCCAGCTGGTCCGGATGGATGCTTCATTCCACTTTGACCTCTTCCCATCCTGTCTTCAGCTGATGTTCTACCACTCATGAGATTAACTGGCGCAAAATTTGCTGATGGTATTGTGATGACATTTACCTTAAGAGATGCACGATTGGCTGCATCGAACACACCACTCTGCGACGAAGAAGCGGATTCTACAGAATTGACCAAGTAGACTGGGAAGACGGGAAAGACTGCATAATCCTGGTGTGCAGGGTGTACAACCGTTGGGGAAGATGACAGACAGAAAGGGCAATTGTGCTGGCGTTCTCCAAATTTATTACAGGCGTCTCCTTCTTTACCAACTCCCTCGCCACTCTCATTACCTCCGAAAAATTGTGAATCTCTGTTAAAAAAGTTTGCAGGAAGCTGTACATTTTGATGAGACTCGCCCCATGGAGAAGTAAGCAGATCGATTGACTTGCGCTGTTCATGTTGAGAATAACCTTCTATCCAATCTCTTTCAGCCTGCCGTTTGTCCGGATGAATGTTCACAAGATCTGATGGTAGCGTGCAGACTTTCCGTCTCTCTTTTCCAGTCTTTGGGGATTCGGTGTGATTGGAGCCCTTTTCATATTCGGGCCGACCGCCAGTGTTGGCTGATTGATGGTGATCACTTCCAAAGCTATGACAGCTGCCAGTTACAGAGGTATGACTGATGGGAGTGGAGTAGTAGTCGGTGTAGGACTCGTCATCGAAGGACTGACAAGAAGAATCTGTTTTAAGGCCAAGCGGTGTGATTCTGGTGGACACAAAGGGGTTTGAATGTGCCTTGTAATGATAATGATTGGATGGATTTGGGGTCACTTGATATTTTCCTCCAAGTCCAAGAGTGTTAGTTTTATCGCAAAAACTATTTGCATTTCCGACTGACCTTGTTTTTAGACCTTGTAAATTTGATTCTAAAGTTTTAAGTTTCTCATTTCTTGAATTGGCTGTTTCTAGCTGTAAGTATTTAATCTTCTTTCTGGTCATCGTTGCTTTGTCATACATTTTGGGACAGTTCTCAGACCTTTCCAAATCTTGCTTTTTTGAAGTGTTCATGTTTTGCAATTCCTGTATCAACTCATTAGATGAAGAAAGTACCCAGAGATCAATCCACTCACAGACTACAAAGTCCTAAAGTCAAGACCCAATGAACTGTGAAGGCTACTGATGCTTTTCATTGCATTTTTTTGGAGAAGAAGAAAAATAGTAGATATATTGTGTTTGAGATGTTTTCAGGTTAAACATTAAACATGAAATGATATTTTAAGCAAGCAAAAGAATTCGATATAATATAAACTACAAGAAGGAGCTCCTGTGTCAAAATACAGAAACATGAGAGTTCTCAATGAAAAGTGATAGTGATATAAATATTACTTTTCAGATCAAAACAGGTCAAGATTGAAAAAAACAAAAACATTTTGACTCGCCTCCTCCTCAGATTGGATTGGGGTGTGGTGTTGGATTGGAGGTCCTACTATACTACTATAGATATATACAGTAGTCTCCACCTAAGAGCTCTCCGCCTAAGTGCACGGTTTGGCTGTGAAACCGAAATTGTTCTATGTAAAGTTACCCCTCTAAGTGCACAGTTGCTCGGAGTGGACTCTGCCTAAGAGCACGTTTTTGCTCTCAGTGACCCAAATTTACATGACATTTGTGATCGAAATTACGGTTTTTGTAACATATATTTAAATTTTACAAGAAAAGAACATGTTGGTCAGAGTAACATGCCTTGGCCTTGTGAAGTATTGGGACCTTTCAATGTTTTAAGTCCACCTACTTTTCTACTTGTGGTTTGCATGATATTATTATTTCAATCATCATATCTCTATAATTAATTTCAAGTTTATTTTTTACAATTTACATAGAACACAGAGAAACAAACAAGTCTGAGAAAGAAGCAACAGAAATGGGCGGTAACTATAGAAGTACTTCCCTATTACTAATACTGGTAGTACCTACCTAGTACTCGTGGTGATCGATGCAGTTGGTAAG
>JARFNW010041962.1:0-14267 GCA_031763155.1 Dirona albolineata | reverse complement strand
TATGAAACGGTTCTTAAGGCAGGGGAAGAATTTCAAAGCTGGGTTGACGACATTAATTTGGAGGTGTAGCCATACGCCACTACTACTACTACCATTATTCATGCTATATATCAATTTAATGTCAATTGAATAGAGAATACATGTCTTACAGTGTGTGTGTTTGGAGTTGAAGGGGTTTTAAAGGTGAATTTGAAGGCAACAATTTTAGAAATCTTTTTTAGATGACAAAATGTAATAATTTTTTTTTCTTCTTCTGTCAACAGTCCAAGTCAAAGCAAGAGATGGCAGCCCTGACGGAGACTTTCCGAGACGTTGGGTCGGCCAAGGGCAAAGTTGTCAGCCAGAACGGAGGACAGTCGGTGTGGAGGATTTCCGTCAAGGGGAGGAGTGTGAGCAGGGAGGGTCTGGAGGGGAGACTGCTCCAGTGGTGGGAGGGGAGGAGGACGACGACGTGACAGTGATACAGGCCAGTAGTCTGCCTCTGTATCTGTATTGTCACGTCAAGTAATTCAATTCTGGCCTATAATTGATGGGTGGATGTGTGTATTTGGTGGTTGTATAATTGAGTGTGTATCTGGTGAATGTATGTGAGTGTGTGTTTGTGAGTGTGTGTGGTAGTCTGCAGTGTGTGTGTTTGTGAGTGTGTGTGGTAGTCTGCAGTGTGTGTGGTAGTCTGCAGTGTGTGTGGTAGTCTGCAGTGTGTGTGTGTTTGTGAGTGTGTGTGGTAGTCTGCAGTCTGTGTGGTAGTCTGCAGTGTGTGTGGTAGTCTGCAGTGTGTGTGTGTTTGTGAGTGTGTGTGGTAGTCTGCAGTGTGTGTGTGTTTGTGAGTGTGTGTGGTAGTCTGCATATGTAGGTATCTATATTGTACATCGAATGATCCAATTTCGGCATATAATTGATGGGTGGATGTGTGTATTTGATGAATGTATGTGTTTGTGTGTGTATTGAGTGATGCTACATTCACTGTAGGAGCGACTTGAATCAGACAATGGATGAAGTGGTGACTATACAGTAGAATTATCTTAAACCGAAAGAAGCTAAACCGAAAAGTAGAATCACACAGGCGAGATGTTCTTGCTCGTTCGTTGTTTTAGACCTTCGCACCACAATTAGCAAAAAGGGAACTTGCCCTAAACCAAAATGCCTTTAAACCAAAATGATTTAGAAGGTCCCCAAAATTTCGGGTTACGGTAATTCTACTGTATATATCATCTTCCAACTAGTTCCATCCGCAGATGGTTATGCCTAAACATGAATTTTCGTACATATTGCACACTGCTGCTTGTCATGTTTTATTATTCTATTGAAAGCCTTCCTAGGGAAAACGCAAACAGTCTTATTTTGAATGTCAAGGACACAGTGATAACTCACAGAGACGAGGAAACACATATTATATTGATGGGATTTTATTGAGTGGCAAGATAGTAAATTATTATTGTCAAAAAGTAGCACATTTTGGTGGACTTGCACCATTTTTATACATTACATACAGCCACACTCACTCACTCCTTCCCGACACCCTTTCTTTCATTCTCACTCAAGTCATTTTTCTTTCATTCCATAACAATAATAATCCACTATTAAAGCAAAACTTTCACTAGTCGAGAGCTACATTAGCCCTGACTGACAGTCTAAGAAATCGGTCAACGATTACAAAGGTCACGTATGTATGGGGTGTAATGGAACTATGGTTTGTATGGTTGTTGAGTTCTGAATGTATATATATTGTGTTGTATTAATACGGATGTGTAAAATGATGGTTGATGACTGAAATATTATAAATCTGAGAGGATGATGCTAGTTTCAGTTTGTTTCATTGATTTGTTTTGAGACTTTGAGAAAATGTTAATGTTATGTTATTTTGTTGTTGTCCCTCTCTATCTATGTACCGTATCGTGTGTAATTTTTTTGCCATAATAAAATATTTTTGGGATGGTTTTTTTTTCTACCTTAAATTATTTTACTTTGGTTGTTAATGATGAAGGATGATGGCATGCCATGAACTGGTGAAAGGATTTTCTATAACTGATGTCAACAGACAGTTGCTATTCCATAACTGATGTCCACAGACAGTTGGCTGGTCAGTGGGTCCATGAGGAGAGAGAGAGAGCATACCTGGGTGAGCCACCCGCCTTTGGTTCCAGCGGACGCGGGTTCGAATCACGGTGGAAGTACTGGATTTTTTTTCTCTAGGCCTTGATCCCACTTTGCGGAATAGACCCTAAAGACTAATTTCCCCACAGGATGATGAATAAAGGGAATTTATTTCTGTATTTATTCCATGCAGTATGCAGCGTTGAACAAGTTGGCGAGAATTTATTTAATGAGGTTGTGGCACGGTTTTGTGAATAGTGGGAGGCATGATGAAAATATACATCAAGTATTTGGTTGGTTTGTTTAAAAATATTTCTTTAACCCCTCTATAACATGACATAAATTATCTTTAAAAGCAAAAAGAATACAAAATGTAGGTACCGGTACTTTGAAAACAAAAATAATTATACCTTTTTATGGATACAAATTGCTTAAAATTTTATGATCACAAAATATTGGGAAAAGAGGGACCAAATTGTCAACACATTGAGGAGATTCGTGGTCTGGATGGAACTATGAGAATGTGGTGTTACTAAGTAAATGGAAATCACATTTCAAAAACTGTACACCACAGACTAAAATGGAATGAAGACGAGAAATTGCGTTAATTGGAATGCAAGCGTAGGAACGTGATCTTAACACAGGGTCATAACAACAATTACAATTACAGTATAGCATGTGAAGGATTTACAGAGACTACGAGAGAGAGTCAATTAGTTATAAAGAATGCAGTGGAACAGTCGAAAATGACGTTTTCATTTTCATGTTTTCTGACATATCGCGCATGCCGAAATGAAGCTATAATAAGATAGTTGTCAGAATCAATCATGAAAATGCAAATACGATTGACCACCTGTTTCCAAAATATGAAAAGGGGAGAGGGGGGGGGGGGGGGGGCAGGTTAGGGGGCAAAGCAAAATAATCACTATTATACCAATGAATAGTAGTGGATTCAGTCGTTCCAGGATGTTGAATATATTATTAATGTTATTTATTAGTGCACGTTATAATAATAATGGACACCACTATTTATTGATCACAATGAGATTTGCTGGATGAGTAGTTTATAATATATAATAAAAAATATGTCAAGTAAATATGGATAATATTAATATTCATACATCAAATATATAAACATGGTTTAAGTATATTATTATTATTATGGTAAAAGTGTGAGGCAAACCTATAGAGAATGATTGCGGTATAAACTTTATTTCTGTTTCTCATTTTATAAACTTGTGCCCATTCAAGACCTGAATATTGAGCTGTACGAAACGTAACGAAAGAGTACAGATTGGTCAGGATGAAGATAATTAAAGATAATGAAAAAACAAAAATAACACCCCCCAAAAACAAAATCTAACGCCAAGCCTACAGTTGAATATAATGTATAAGATATATATGTATATATAGCATAACACAATATCTTGCTGAGTCAGATTTGGTGCCTCCTAAAAGCAGAAGGAAAAAAAATAAAAAATTCAGTAGCCTCCGCTGATACGCATGGTCCATAAAAAGTAAAGACATTTCGAGCCTTGAGGTCCACAGAGCCGGTGCTTATCCCAGTTTCCGTAGAGTGAAGCGGACAGCATGACAGTTATGTCAAGCTTCTGGATAGGACACTAGTCTATCGGAGATTACTTCCCCAGCTGTAAGCTGGTACCTATTTTTACACCTGGGTCAAGTGAGGCAATTGGAGTTATGTTTCTTGCCCAAGAAAACAACAAAGTGATTTGAACCCACGACCTTCGCCATGAGAGTCAGCTGTCCTAACCACTAGGCCACCTAGCACGGTCCATGGGTGACACAAAAAAAAATCTTGCAATTTGGCAAAGGTACATAATATAACAACGACTTCTACTTTTTGTGAAATGGTTTTGTATACATTGTATTTTAGTACTTTTTATCACCTACTAACAAGAAATGACTTAAAATGAAACAGATTAAAGACTGCCTGACCTATCAAAACCTGTAGCATTTTGGGGAACTCAAGACAGCTGTTGTTGCGTTTTAGGGTTTAGGTAATTAGCGTTGTAAAATTACGTATACATGAACCAACTGTGCGTTATGCATGGTAAATCGTGCATTTTGGTGGTATGTAATTTGTGAGAGACTTGTAGTAATCCCAATTAAACCAATAGGAATGATGACACCAATCTAGGGCGTTGTAATATTATATCAGATTTAGTAATGCGTCCAACATCAGCTTTGTTATGATAACGATTGCAAATTGTGAATCACAGCCGGTCTCTGTAGGAAAAGGATAGAAACAAACAAATATTGGAAGGATAAACATGGCATAGTAACTGTCATACTAAGTAATAATAAGTAATTGGAGATACTGTGTCGTATATTACGCGATTCATCATTCGTAATGTTTATAAACACGTGTAAAGCCTTGCGATAATATAACAGTAACAGTGACAGAGATATGCACTGCAAATTGAAGAAGAAGAAGGAGGGGGAGGAGAAGAAGAAAAAGAAGAAGAAAGAAGAAGAAGGAGATCCTGGTAAATATTAGTTATAGGTTTCTCATATTCAGTGTACACAACTTTTTTTTCCTGAAATATTACTTTCTGGAATCTGTGAGGAATGATATAATTATGACAAATTCTAACACTTGAATGACAACATTTCTAATTTTTAACTAGGCAAAAGGAATTAGCCGATTAAAAAAAAGATACATATAAATAAATTATCTTATATAAAAAATAAATAAGTATTGTTCCTTAATTTTTTTGAAAATATTGATAACTATGGTTTTATACCATACCATATTATAAGGCTTATGCAGGATAACTGTCCTTTACATACATTTACATTTGATCACAACATTAATCACAACAATATAAAATGTAAATAATCAACAATTATAAATATTGTAAACTGGAACATCAATCATAAACATGTCAAATATTACCATAGTACTGATTATTATGAATGTCAAAAGGTGTGGTATAGAATATTAATCATAAATATATCGAACACTGATTATTTCTTTATCAATCAATTTTTCGAATCTATCAACAGTACTTGCATTACTTATAGTCTTATAGTTTCATATTTAGGACTAGGTCTGCTGATAAAGGAATTCTGTCAAATACAAGTTTGAGATCAAATTAATACATATTTTTATGTATTTATAAAATACTTATGACAGGCTATGCCACACAGTGCACACTTCCCGCCAGGTGATTTTTGCCTGTCAAGAGTCTATAACTATAATTAAACAATCATGATAATAGGGAATATATTTTTATCGTTTTGTTCCTGGAATCTAAGATACCTATCTAAGTCATCTAAGTAAAGTCCTTGAGATCCTTGGGGCTCATAGAGCCGGTGTTCATCCCAGTTTTCGTAGCGTGAAGCGGACAGAGTGATAATATGTCACCCTTCTGGATAGGACGCTGGTCTATTACAGATTACTTCCCCAGTTGTAAGCTGGTACCCATTTCTACACCTGGGTCGAGTGAGGCAAGAAAAAAAACATGAAGTGGCTGGGATAGGATTCGAATCCATGACCTTTGCTATGAGAGACTGCTGTCCTAACCACTCGCCCGGCAATCTCGCCTCCTCTCTACATCATCTGCATACGCTTATTCTTTCTTTCTTGATCAATTTACCTTTTGCACCTTTCGGTGTAAACAATTTTCAAATAAAAGAGCACATCGAAAATAGGTATTATGAAAAGAGGGTCATGAAAAAAGTTATCTATTATCAGCAAAACACGACTACCTTGTTGTATTATCATTGCGTGAGTTTTAGTTTTAGTGGAAGAACAGCTGTGCTACCCAAAGAAAGGAAAAATATAAACCATAAATTGATAAATGAAAGCAGGTGTGTTGTTTCTACAAATACTCTGCATTAACTACTAGATCTACTTATAATGTGAGTAAAAAGCTTAAGAAATTTTTATGTCAAAAATAAAACAAATTCAACTGTGAGAAGAGGAACATCAATGGTGTTTGAGATTAGTAATTATTATTAGTAAGGTTTTAGATTAGGCTGTACCACATCAGATGAAACAAGGTCAACCAACAAACATGAAGTGAAAAAATAAGCAGGCACTAAATAATATGTAAGTACATAGAACTATTGGCAAGTGTTCTGCGGTTCAAGTAGACTCGAGAGTATTAATATTAATAATTAAGAGTATAATAATAACTCCACAATAATTATAATAACCCTGAGGTCGTATAGTCAAACCGTACGTAAACTGTTAGTAGTTAGCACATTTTGGCAAATTTTATTGCAGTGATTTATACTCAAAACATGACGTGATTATTATGGTGTTTATGTCATGTTGTGAGTATGATTCAATGCAAAATGAATATATGAACGTGTGCTAACAGTTTACATACAGTCCATGAATACCAGCACTGGTCTTACTAAGCAGAAGAGTTATCAAGTACATAATATACATCTATTTTTCCTTATAAAAAAAAAAATGCAACGCCAGTGCATTGATTCATGTGCAAAGGTTTTGACAAATTTGGTTTTCAAAATAAATCGAAATAATATTTATTGGACCATAATAATATAAGTATAAGTCGCATTTCTATCTGCTCGCTGAATACGAGGTGTTATTTAAGAGGAGTTCTGAAATAATGAATTATGTTGAAATAAACTAATAGTAATAGATAGGTACATCATGACATAACAAATAATATTGCATGGTAGTACTGTGATCAGAAGACACAACTGTGAGTCTAGACTGCTATGCAAATCTGATTACATTCTCTTATTTCAAAGGCACAAGGTTGATGGGTGACCGACCTGGTCGTGCAGTGGCTAAGGCACTCGTCTTTGGTTTGAAAGGTCGCGGGTTCAAATCCCGGAGGAAACATTTGGATTATTTTCTCAAGTCCTTGATCCCACTTTGCGGCGCTGCACTGTGGCTGACGCCTGCGTCATTTTGGTCTACCCTCGGAATAGATCATAAAGACAAATTTCATCCTGGGATGAATAAAGGGAAATAATTTTTTTCTTGATTAAAATCCGCTCACAGATACATTTGTAATAATATACGATAAGATAAAATTAAAATAGGATAAATCTATCTGTCCGAAACGAAATGGAAATTTGGTTTAGTTATTTCCCTTTGATATTAATATAGAATATGTCAATCAGCTTCAATGATTGACAGTCAGCACAATGATTGCTGTTTTGTGCTGTCAATCATCAGAGCTAATCATTGACATAGGTACTCTATACTATCACTCATGGTAACATACTATTGCATTATTAGGCTGTGGAGTTTATAACTTTATTAATTAAACAGTGAAGTTTCAAAAGGCTTAAAAGGAAAACACTTCTTCAAAATTCATCAGTGGAGGTAAAAGTAAAAGTAGAACTCGTAAAAAAACCACGATTTAATAAGGAAAAATGCATTATAAAACACAGTGAGGAGAAAAACGGCACTTAAAATAGCAGCACAGAATAAAGCACTTCAAATTCAAAGCATGTAGTAGTAGTAGTGAATACAGTCAACTCCACATAAGCCGATATTGCCAATATCTGTCATCTTCCCAGGAGTAAGACTTATTTTGAATGTCTTTAAAATGCTTGAACATCTCTTTTAAGAATATTAATAGTTAAAGTCATTTCCTTTCGGATTTATATCTAAAGCACACCATTGTGTAATGATTAGTGTCGGTGACAGGCTGCTTTTCATTCGCTCTGACAAATTTAAAATGTTTTTCGATTCCTATTGGACCAAATTTTTATACATGGATTAATTGTGAAGCGTATAGAGCATAACCTGGTCATGATTATGCGCTCTATAAATGCTACGTATTATTATTATTATTATTATTATCATTATTATTTCCTGGTACCAGCACCCCCTTTGGGAATTCCCCTAATCCCATGAGCCGATTAGTAGCTCACCACTCCTCTTGACAACATCGACTCATGTGGAGTTGACTGTACTAAAAATAAATGTACCCATGTTCCTATACTCCTTACTGAGCGTAGGGCATCCAAATGTAGAGACTTGAATATATCAGGCATATAGTATAGCATAAAGTGACAGCACTAACACTAGCAAGAGGAAAGCAAACACGAAACACTTCAACTTCAAAGTCCAATCTGTAGCTACCTCGAGTGCAACCGTTCTCTAGCACCAGGAGGCCAGTGGGAACGTTTTCATTCGGCTTTCACTCTCACTCCATGGTAATGGTAATGGTACTATAGGTATCTATGATGGACTGGATGAAACCAAAAATTGTTTTACAGATTCCTCTTAATGTTAATTAATGTTATTGTGAGTGGAGTGTTTGGTAGGCCTAATCTATGTTTTATGGCTCCATGCAAGAAAAATTGATTGTCAACTATTTGGTGTAGTATGTATGACTTTCACCCAAACAAAATGAGTTTGAAGTTGTGATTGTCTTATCTGAGAAATAAAAGTAAAGTCCTTTTGAGTCTTGAGACCCATAGAGCAGGTGCTTATCTCGGTTTCCATAGCATGAAGCGGACAGAGGAACAATACGTCACCCTTCTGGATAGGGCGCTGGTCTATCGCAGATTACTTCCCCAGCTGTAAGCTGGAACCCATTTTTACACCTGGGATGAGTGAGACAAATGGAGTAAAGTTTCTTGCTTGCCCAAGAAAAACAACGAAGTGACTGGGATAGGATTTGAACCCACGGCTTTTGCCATGAGTGTCTGCTGTCCTAACCACTCAGCCACCTCGCCTGTTATTGTAGTGAGCCCCATGTTGTTACAATATTGGAGCCAAATGCCTTCAAAGGGTGATTTGGGATGTGTGTGTGTGTTGTGAGGAGATGGGGGTGTGGGAGAGGGTATCAACTTACAAGTGAACATGTCAATATTGTCAACATTATCCCAAAATTCTAATTGTTTCTCTGCCTTTTCATAAAAAAACCCAAAAGATTTTTCACTAATATAATCACACTCATCTCTCAGTCCGACCCCTGATTAATTAATTAATTAGCAGCCCCATCAGTCAGACATAATATCCATAATCAGCCTTGGCCAACTAGTTAGATATAATATATATCTATAAATAGAATAGACTATACCAGTTAGATATAATAGCTATAAACAGGCTTGGCCGACTAGTTAGATATAATATCAATATCTATAAATAGAATAGACTATCATGATAACGAATCGGCATCAAAGCTATCATCGTCACTACTAACACATGTCTCGTCCTCCATGTCCTCTTCGCCCAGGGAGTCCCTCTCGATGTCCTCCGACCTCACGCTGTTGTTGTCACCGCCGCTCGCTGGTGACGTGCTCGGGAAGGGTGGATGGAGGTGGAAAGACGATCGAGGAATATCGGTCGGGGTCTGGCTCTGACTGGGTGGCGATGTGTTCGTCGGTGACTTTTGAAAACATATGATGCAATGCAAGTTTCCACCCGTCTTGCTCAAACATTTGTCTCGCGTCTGTAAACCTTTCCATGACTGGCGGATGTTGACATACTCGGGACTTTTACAATTCAGGTCTTGATCAATGTCTTCCCATCTGAGAATTAAAAAAACCAAAAATGTTTTACTGTATAATATATAGAAAGTAAAAACATTTGAAAAGCTGTATATATAGGCGAAAGATCTGTACTGGGTTCTAAGCCTATCCCGGTCACCTCGTTTTTTGGGGGCAAGAAACTTAACTCCAATTGCCTCACTTAACCCAGGTGTAGAAATAGGTACAGGTACAAGCTTGCAACTGGGGAAGTAATCTGCGATAGACCAGCATCCTATCCTCAAGGCTCGAAAGTACTTTACTTATATAGGCAAAAAACTATATCAAACAAAACTGCAAAAGACATGGCGTTGAAGGCCACTTGGTTTGGCTACTTGGGAAAGTCTCTGGTGTGAATAAGTGCCCAACTACACACAGAGAAAGATATTGTCAGTATGCTAGTATGACGAGCCTAACAGAATGCTCTACTGTATGCTCCCTGGGGAGTTGAGAAGCATAATGAGTGACACGACTTGCTGGGGGATAAAGGATATAAAGTCTGTGAACCTGTACATATTTGCACAGGGATAGAGACTATCTATAAACCCATCTGCTTTTTTAATCTTAAATTTTTTTCTTTCTTAAAAACCACCCAGCTAGAATTTACCTCTTGCACTGAATAGATCCGTACTTTCTACTCGAATCACCAATGAGGATCCAGCTATTGTCAACAGATTCCTCTGGGAGTTTTCCTCTGGGGAAATGGGAAAGATTTAGTATTTCATTGCAAAAATATATTAGGGAGTGGGAGGAGGTAGAGAAGGAAGAAAAAGGAGACGCTCAATGTGATGATTACGATGATAGTGGTGACTGTGATTGTGATTGATGATGATGACACTCTGCAATGATGATGACACTCTGCAATGATGATGACAAAAGCTAGAAGTCAAAGGAACTGGAATGGAGCAAAATTATGTAATAAAATAAATATATTTCAACTTAAAGTCAACGCTACATTGCTGACTGACATCACAAAAGACTCGAGTCAGACTGTGGGTCACCTTTACTAATGGCTTATGAAGGTTTTGATTTTAAACAAAAGAAACACAAACATGTAGGCTACCCTACTCCTGCTGGGCCTATATCCAGCTGTGCATGTAACAATATCAAGTAATACAATATGATGGTAGGTTATACACGTGTAACCTGACCTACATAATACGAATTGCAACAGGAAAAGCAACATTTTTTGCACTTTCATTTTTAGTAAAGTGGGCAACACAAAATAATGTGACACACTGCCTGACAAAAAAATTGTGAAAGTGAAAAATTTTCTTCACTTTCGAGAGAGGAGTTGATTTTTTTTTCAGCCACTGCATTGTATACTGTATGCATAGGCCAGATACCTTGTCAGTGTGAGCGCAGGCGTGTGTGTGCAATCGAGATCTGTGGGTGTTAACTAAAATAAAAATTGATCAAGTAAACCTCACTCAAAGTCAACTAATTATTACTATATTACGGTCCTGAGGTGTTGACGCACTATAATTTGGTTTGCATAACAAGGCATATCTTAAAATAAGGGTCTCTAATTTTGAAATGATTACTGTGAGATGCAGTGTATTCAAATGACATTTTACCATCAAACCCTTAACCATGATATGATATGGTATGGTATGATATGGTATGGTGTGGTGTGGTATGGTGTGGTGTGGTGTGGTAGGTATGGTGTGGTATGGTGTGGTATGGCATGGCATGGGCATGGGCATGGGTATGGCATGGCAGGTATGGTATGGTATGGTATGACATGACATGATATGATATGATATGAAAATAATACTTTCTCCTTACTTATAGGCTTCCACTGCGAACACAGGTGTTTCCTCGAATCCGATTGGACAAAAATAATGGTTGTGGCAGTGGTAGATGAAGGTGGTGGAATCGTCCCGTAGACCACATTTGAGTTTGTTTAACGCGATTTCCGATGTGATGCCAAGTGTTCGGTTGCGTCCGCAGGGCTTGTACAGTAAATAACATTTCCCTTCAACATTGAAGTGGGCGTTAAGTTTTCGGAACCATCTGGGGATGAAAATCATAGTCATATATGTGTGGATGACAATGACAATAAATAGTCAAAGATAGATGAGTAATAATAATAACGATAATAATAATAATAATAATAATAATAATAATAATAATGATAATAATAATAATGATAATAATAATAATGATATGATAATAATAATAACGATAATAATAATAATAATAATAATAATAATAATAATGATAATAATAATAATGATAATAATAATAATAATGATAATAATAATAATGATAATGATAATAATAATAATGATAATAATAATAATAATAAACATTTCTAATAGCGCCACTTCTCGTTTTCAACCAGCTCTGGGCACTTTACATTTAACAATAATAGGCTACTAAAATATGATACATGTATGAAAAATGAAAAATTTTGCAATTTGAAAACTCCAGGCAACACATCTTACTGTGGTATAAGAATATGATATTTTCACAACATAAAAAGATAAGTCTTTAACTTCCTTAAAAAAATTTCAAGGGAATCACATTCTCTTAAAACATGGGGCAAGTTATTCCAAACCATTGGGCCAAAAGAAGAAAAAGATCTATCGTCAAATGTAGTTTTTGTTTTTGGCACTGCCTACCAATTTTGTTAAGGTCTTTCGATGATCTCAAATTGTCACATACAAATATGCAAAAATGCAAAAATATATTATGTGTCTAAGCTAGCGGTGAAAGTACAGGTGACAGGAATGGAGTGGAGTGGTGCCGTAATAAATATTACAGTAGGACCTTTATACATCAACCACTAAGCATGGGGAGGAATTGTACAAGACCAGGAGAAAGATAAGTCAGATAGAGTTATCAAAAAAGCATGAAGGATATCTATCGCAATATTGTTTTTCAAATTCCATTGAATTATACACAATCTACTGTTTGAAAATAAATTAAGGCCATTTTCACTGATAGTCACCATCCATTGGCTCCTCAAATCAAAACCTCACAACGTTTAAAGGACTGTGTGGACAGAAGGAATTAGAGTGAACGGAAGTTTCAGCGTCAAGCGTAACTGTTTTGTATAAAATTATGCAGCACCATGAAAGTGTGCCATTTTTGAACAATTATGATGTATCGTATCTTATCTTATCTGATTTTATCCTTATCTTATTGACAATTTTACATTATTGTTGGAAAAATGTTGTGTCCGTAATATCACAAAGATCGCTGATGACAAAATGCACCCTTTGTCGAGACATCTACAAAGGTCTGAAAGGAGCGGTAGGATGCTGTCTATTCGCACAAAGACCGAGAGACATCGGCGATCTTTCCTCCCTACTGGCATTAGGCTATACAACTCATTACTATAAATATTGAATTATATAGGAGTGTTTATATATATATATATAAAACGCAGTGGGCTCATCATCTGCTCGTCTTTAATTTTTGATGCAGAGACTTTCTGGCCATGTGTAAGGTCATGAGTGGTGTAAGTTCTCATTGACATTTGGATTTACCTCCATTTGTCATTTGCACCCTTCAGAGCGTAACACATGGCTGGCCCCTACACTGCTTTTTGCGTTATACAGGAGACTTGATAAACAAACAATATATATATATACACACATATACATTTACTGTAAATTCATATATTATATGTTATGTACTATAAAAATTAATACATAATATATGCGATATCTACTTTGTACCTAACATATCATTATTATGTATATTGTATTTCTATGATTTAAATATTCTTTATTCATTACTGCATGTCCACGTTTGTAAGACAAATTTACGAAAGGATGAATAAAGTTAATTATTATTATTATTATTATTTAAACAATTTTTTTTTACATTTATTACTGCGACTCTTGGGTTACCTGAATTTGGCTGTGTCCAGTGGTGAAAAACCAATGAGGAGCGAATGAGTTTAACCCAACAACAGGAGGTCAGAAATATATAAACAAACAAAAGGGACATTACTCTTATCAAATCTAAAGACATCAAAGTCGCTTATACTCAAGTGATCCAGAAATTTATAGAAATAAAAAAATTAATTTACAATAAATTTCAGCATAGGTACTGGAGGGAAATATAGTGAGTCTTTAAGAGACAGGAAACTTTTAGATCATTTGCTGCCCATTGTTGAGCACGCTTAACAGACACGAACACACATACATGAACACTCCCCACCTGAGTATTGTATGCGGCCTGCACACTACGTTTGATCCTGAGCATTTCTCGAACTGTGTCCTCGTTGCCATGGTTGATTTCAAACTCCTTCCATGAATCCCAGAACTGAGGCGCGACCTAGATGGGAACAATAGTGTGAGGAAATAGTTCAAAACAGTGTTGTTTGCATTTTCCAAAAGCTGTATTAATTTTAGAAACACGAGCAATGAAAAAAAAAAAAGAGGCCTATGAAATATAAATGCAGATTCACAAAACCATGAGGATTAATGGGGAGTAAAAATATATAATAAATATTTCGGTAATCTCTGAATCAAGCAGTCATCTTGTTATTGTGAAATGGCTCAATAGCACAAATGATAAAGGGGGTCAATAGGCTAGTGAAGCCCTGTGGGCTTAGAATTTGATTGAGGGTTTTCCTGAAATTCCGACCATACTTTCTGGTTTATTGTAAAAAGATTTGATTGCCTCAATTAAGTTATCATCTACGCTATGTTCTTTTAAGG
>JARFNW010041741.1:0-14279 GCA_031763155.1 Dirona albolineata | reverse complement strand
GGCAAGAAACTTTACTCCAATTGCCTCACTCGACCTAGGTGTAAAAATGGGTACCAGCTTACAGCTGGGGAAGTAATTTGCGATAGACTAGCGTCCTATCTAGAAGGGTGACGTGTGGTCGCTCTGTCCGCTTCGCGCTACGGAAACCGGGATAAGCACTGGCTCTATGGGCCTCAAGGCTCGAAAGGACTTTACTTTTTTATTAAATATATATATCATCACGCTCATCGCGCTAGAAGGTAATACTTGGAGTTGATCTTGAGGCCAGTCATTTCATTCTGTACCCGTATCGTTACGTCAAATGATCCAATTCTGGCATATAATTGACGGATGGATGTGTGTGTGTATTGAGCATTTGTATTGCTATATCCGCTGGAGGCGCGACATTGTTTGATGTACCTTGTTTTAAAAATATATTGTTGTACAATTCACCATGTGCCACTTTTATTATTATGAGTACATTTCCAGTGTCATGTTGACATGTTGATTTAGCGTGCTGCTAAAAATATCAAGTGAGTTACACACTGCAGCGGGAGCTTACGGCTTTCTGTACTCAATATAATACACTGTGCTTTTGATAATATTATTAATATATGATCTGCATTTGTTACTCTAAGCTAAATACTGAGCACAAATTTGTTTGCACGTGAGCTTTCAGATGTTTGCTACATTAAATTACGTATATTATTATTTAGATTGCATATGAACTTGGAAACAAATTGTAGCCCCACTTTTAATTAATGCATTAGAATGGTTTAAAAATGTGGCATAAGTTATGTCTGTGGTTAGTTTGTGTAAAAATAAAGGCGTGACTGTATGAGTAAAATGCACCAGGACAGGAGGGCCAAGTGTAGGTCTTTTTTTCCCTCCCTTTTCTTTTAAAAGTCAGTCTTGCAGAGTCAACTTGGTTTTCTTGGTGGGAAGTGGTCAAATGGCAGCTTGTCACCCTCTGCATAGGATGCTACTCTATTGCAGATTGCTTCTCCGGCTGTGAGCTGGTACTGGTACTCATTTCTACACCTAGATTAAATGAGGCAAATGTAGCAAAGCTTCGTAACACAGCGCTAGGAGCAGGACTCCGAAGACACCATTTGGTCTATACATGGTTCCAGTGTTGTTGATATTTCCTTCTGTAAAACTGAGTAAAGTTTTTAATGTGTTATGATATCGTGTTAATAAATGAGCACAAAGAAGAAAAAAGAAGTGAAATACACCAAAATTGAATATGTTATGTATGAATATGATATATTTGCTCTGACTGTAATTACGAAAGTCTGAAGGGGAGTGGTTGAGAGAAACTAAAGTGAACAGGCAATTGTGGGGAAGTAAAAGTAATAGGTTTGGTTGGTTGTGTAAGGGAATGAGAATAACATCTTGGTTGAGACATGATGATTAGTCAGATGATTAGTCTGATGATGAGCCATGAATGGAAGTGAAAGGAGATAATAATGTGTTTTAAAACAATACACAGACCTACCAATTACTCTATCCCATGTAACAAGAGGAAAGCCCAGTTTTTCAGACAATCCCTAGCTTTTGAATAACAAACAATCCCAGGATTTATTTTTCTTCTCTCTATGAGTCTTGGTTTTGTGCTGTTTGATTTTTTAACTACCTAGATTTTTATTTTTTTGAATTCCCCTATTTTTCATTCCAAATTTCCCAGATATTTTGATGTTTGAAGGTCATCAGGCCTGCATTATCGGTGGAGGAACAATTTGATCCAGCACCATAAAAGGAGAAAAATAATACTATAATTAACTGTGTAACTATGAGTGAAGCAAAACCATAAGACTAGATCTTGGGTGGCATTAGTCACAAATAAAGGAAAACAATCAAGAAACCAAAGGTTTTAGGCTTTGAAATGAAAGAAGAAATATTTATGATGGGATTGTAATTGTAAGTCATGAGTTAGAAAGAAGTAAAGATGGATGATGGTCCACTAACATGTTCTATTTCCTATCTCCATCTGTTTCTGCCAGCTCTGCATTACTCCCTGTTCCTATTGTATTGATGGTTTGTTTGATCCGATTGTTTGTGTGCACATTCAATTGTATGGTGGTGGTGTTAGAATACACGCCAACAGTCCTGATTCCTCTGGGGCCGTCCCGGATTTAGGATCTTAGAAAATGAAAATAAACCTCAATAATTCTCCACATTCTTTGACTATTAGAAAGAAAATAATGAAAAAAATAATGTGGATATTAGTCGTCTGGATGGGCTGTCCCTGATTCCAATTTATAAAGGTTGGCAGGTATGTGTTAGTGGCCTTATGCATGACTGTTGGTGTGTTCCAGTGTGGAGGAGTCAGAGTGTGTCTGCTAAATGCTAAGTCAACGTGTAGTTAGTGTGATAAAGCCTCATCATCAAATCATCATTGTCACAGCCGGCCAGCTGTTAGTGGATTGGTGACTGATGACAGGTTTATGGATGTTGTGTTGTCAGTGTTAGAATCTCGTTCCTATCACCACCCAGCCAGTATGATCTGAGGGGGGAGGGGGTGGTTGTCAATTGAAATTGTTTTTTGGCTTGTATGTGTTTATTTTATTGGGGTTTTTTGTTGAGTGTTTGTGGGGGGGGGGGGGGGGGCGTGTGTATCCTTTTCCCATGAGTATAATCAATCAACTGAATGTATGTGTTGTTACTGCTGTTCTATAATTGGAAAGGTTTTTAAACAGCGAGAACCCTTTTCTATTTTCTCTCTTCTTTTTAAAAAAAAAAACACTGTAGAATGTTAATATAATTATAATAACGGTTGGCTTTCATTCAATCAATCAACAATGACAATTTTTCAACAACAAAAAAAAAAGCATAAAAAGGAGGAAAAAAACCATGCATGGCGTTCGATTCACAATTGATTGAATTTGATGGGAATGCAACTTTTAAAAGGCTTTCTGCTTGATATATAATGATATGTGATATAATGCTTTAGCCAGAG
Organism: Dirona albolineata; assembly: GCA_031763155.1. NCBI lineage: Eukaryota > Metazoa > Mollusca > Gastropoda > Nudibranchia > Dironidae > Dirona > Dirona albolineata. Next base: position 11,341 of record JARFNW010041741.1, on the reverse strand, counting down.
GTAAGACTATTATATAATGATATTGTGTTATCATACTTATTGAATTTTTCATTTAGGATATATAATCACTGTTTGCAACCAAATCCCTCAAACTGTCTGTACTGTAATCTCTTCTTGGATTGTAAATAACATCATGTGATTCAGTCGTGGACTAATAAATCTTAACCCACAGGAATGCTGACATGGAATATGGAATGTGGAAAAAAATGAATAAATAAATTGCTAATTGGTTAATTGTTAATGAAGGCTTTGATCGCAGCAACAACAACAAAAATGTAATTGAAAGGTTTTCTTGATTCTTCATTTTTCTTCATCCTTCATTTTGTAAGCAGCATGTTGTTGTTATTGCCATTTTTAGAATGAAATATTATTGTTACAAAACCTAGTGGGCCTTAATGCACTGTATCATCTCTAAATTAAATTGACTTTGCACAAATCCATTTTCACAATTCTCGTCACATTCTGATTCTTTGGCACTTTGGTTTTCACTAATTGGCACCAAAAAAAAAGCACTCAAAAAGATTATTTGAAAGATTTACATGTCTCAGTTTTAACAGAAAATGTCTACACCAATTTTACGATTTTGAATCGAATACATACACACAAGTGTTTGTCTTTGAAACTCAAGAAGATGTTGGAGTTATTTAGACCTAGATATATCTATTATGAAAGTTCTCAGTTTCCAGAATTTTACTTGTGACTGAAGTATTGTCTTTTCCATTTATTTGATTCATTCTCTCAGAATTTACTTTCCACTTTTGGTTTACTGATGGGGTTTACAGAAAATTGGAGGAGGGGTAACGATCGTCTCTATTATTGACTATTTTTGTGTCATATCATTGGGGGTGTTAATGTTAATCATTTTAATTGCAGCTAATGAACTAGATATTATCCTGTCAAATTTCGCACATTTTTTTAAATTTATTATTTTTCTTCCTCTCTGTTGTCTTAATTAAGCCTGGATATAGAAACAAGTTCAATCCTTACTGTTATTGTTTACAATGTTGTATTCGAACATTTACATATATATATACTTATATTATGTACTGTATTATTGTTACTATGTTACTATCATTGTTGTGTTATTCTGATTGCATTTAATCATTAAAACCATTAGATTTGCTACAGCTCCACTTTTTAATGAATCGACTGCGGAATCGTCATCTCTCCATCATTTGTGACCCAGTTTTCCTAACTCGAACCAAGGAATTTACCAAGCTTGACTTTTTAGATCTTTGGGAATTTTAGATTCCCCCCCCCCCTCGTTCTTTCATTCCTTAGTTTCAGGTTTCTATATTGCGCAGAATGAAAGAATGTGGCCTACTTTCTATTTGATAAAAAAAAAGAAATAACTTACTTATTTTGCTCAAATTGAAGTAGGATTATGTTTAAAGGCTGGTTGCTTTTCAAGGCCTTAGTACTATCGATACAGAAACTTTGGACTCAATCTCTCCCAGTGCATCTTCTCATCATTCCCATTTCAATTAGGATTTCCTTGGACGTATTGATGTGGGCTCACATATTGTTTTGGGTTTTTTTCTTTTCCCATTTTTTTTCTCTCTATATTCCAGATGATTTGTTAGAATTCTTTTCGTGATAGGGCAAGTTTTGCGTGAAGAGAACAAGTATAAAGGAAATGTTTGCCAGTGAAAGGCATTATTATACTTTGCATGTTCTACCCATACTGCATATACATGGAGTCATTATTACTATTGTATTTGCATAGACATTGCTTTGAATTGAAAACAAGTAAATCATGATTTTAAAAATAATAAACACAATCTCAGCAGATACGACTCTGATTATACTCAAGAAACTACAGCAAAGCTTTGCAAAAGGATATGTATTTAAATTTAATTAATCCACTGTTGATGCTGTATATTCTTTGACCAATAGCTATTTTACGTTCTCGCGCAGAATTGGGCTTCATCATAATATTTAAAATACGAATGATAAGGAACTTCTATCTAGGGGTCAGCCAATGCATTTGGCTTGGCCTCCTCAATGTTGGGTGTGAATTTAAAGGTCATTTTGAGAAGGATGAAGATTTATGTTCGAAGGTGAATAAAGTCTGATTTTAAACCTGAATGAGGAAACTCGGTCGCATTTGTTGTTGGCCATTATAAGAAGGCTTTTTATTGGAGTTTGTGTGATGTTGTACACAAATTGGGTTTCAACATAGGTACTGTGTCACTGGTCTTTGTGATTTGAGGTAACAATGATGATAATAATACTGAACATTTCTTTAGCGCACAAACTCTCTGCTTATAAGTCTCTAGGCGCTTTACATTCTTAAAGATCAGAAAAAGAAAATAATTAGAATATTATATGATTTGGAGGTATTCCTTTGGTTCAAGGGGTTGATGATGGCACCAAATCGTACACAGTCTTTTACAAAGGGAGGCTGCCTCTTACAAAAATAAATTGATTTCCTTTTGCAGTTATTTGAACAGTTTTTGGGTAGGGAAAGCAAAAAATGGATAGCTGTGTACGCTTTGCCTTACAAAACCGTATCATCATCCTCATAATTAGTGTTGTGAATCTCAGAGCTTGTATCCAAGTTCAAAACTGTTTTATGTTAAAGTTCAAAACAAGGAAATATTGTTACATTTGATATTCATTCAGATTGCCTTATATAATGACGATCAGGAATTTATGGGCCAGTCTGAGTCAGCTCTCTTTGAAGCTATTGAAAGTTGTAAGGGTGTGTGGTGATTTGATTGTCATGCGTTAAGGCTGGTTGAAAGGGTTTATAAGATTAAGACTCAGGTGAAAGGCGAATGACGATACTGGACTGTTGGTTGGGTGGCATTTGTTGGGGATTTTTGTTTTTGTTGAAATTTGGAAGTTTGTTTGCTATTTTAATATTTATTAATTTATGTTAATTAATTTTCTGCATCTGATAAATCCTTTTCTGTTTTATACACAATCACTGTGAATATGGTGATAAAGAAAGTTTAATTGCGTCTGATTACTATTAATTATACAGATTAAGTAACGAAGAATTTCAATGAGTTGTTTGATTGTTTTGTTTGTTTGCTTTTTTTTCCATGTTTTAAATTGAGTTGATGTGACTTACAGTAACGATGCCTATCCATTTTGGTGTGTACTCATGATATGCAATCTCATTAAAAATATTCATTATACTTTTTGCCTTTTCTTGTTTTCATTTTATGACATTTGTTTGCAAACACTTTCTTGTCTGTCTGATTTTTTTCTGAAACGTTTTATATTTCTTATTCCTCATGATATGAATTATAGATTTGAAGGTTGCAAAAGTCAATAAATCTTTTACTTTTAGCTATTTTTTTTTGGGGGGGGTAAAAATGTTAATGAAGACTTTTGCCTTAAAGTTAGACATTGAGAAAAGTTTGTTCTTCCTGAATTCCGGAAATTAGAAAATCAAATTGAATTACTTAACATAATGTTGGGGGAAACCAAGGTGTTGTGAAGTGCTGTTGCATAAAAAGTTCAGTGGCATCTCGAATTATATAATATATTGAGAGCACACAAGTTGTCCTCTTAGGACTCTGGGAAAGACACTAGGAACACTTGGCCCTCCGAGGACATTTGAGCCTGGGAGGGAAACAGAACCCCTTTATTTTTCTTCCTTACCATTTACCCCAAAATTAGGGCCAGATAATTGTAACAGTAACAGGTGACCATACAGTAACTGTAAGATTACAGGATACCAGTGCCTTTGGTGGGTGTCCCTTTCTTTTATGTCAGTTTTCTCACGGGCATGGCCTGTTTCCACTACCCAACCCACACACGCCATTTCCTCTGCAACATAAAAAAATAAAAATTCCCTTTATTCCCAGGGGGAAATTTGTCTTTAGGGTCTATTCCGAGGGTAGACCGGAATAACCCAGGCGTTAGCCTCAGTGCAGCGCCGCAAAGTGGGATCAAGGTCTTGAGAAAATCCAGTGGCCACTGGGATATGACATCCAGATCCATTAGGCTAAGAGCGTATTAATATTGTATACAAATTAGATGCCAAGGAAATGCCACTGTGAGGTAGCCATTGAGTGTTATTGCATGCCCAAATGCCATCCTCCTTTAATACCCTCTCTCTACAAAAGTATACGAAGGCATGAGGGCTGCCAGAAGCTGGCTCAGTAGGTAACAAGTCAGTCTGCTATTGTAGTTCAGCTAGGTGGTTGGTACCACTTCAGACATAGGTTCAAACCCCGCTTTTGACAATAATTTCTTCAATTCTTGTCCACTGTCTCTTTCTGGCACTAACATTTTCTTACTATTTTATTCTATTATTCTCCCCCCAGAGATAGAAAGAAGAAAAAAAAGGAATTTAAGTTTCTCAGCACTCATACACATTCATGCTCTGTATGATGCTGACTTCAATTTCAGTATGTTTTTAAACCTGCGACTCAATAGAAGTATTACAATGATATACATTGTATCAACAGTAAGCTAGAACAGAGACAAATTTTTGCAAAATAATTTGGACAAATTAATAATATAAATATAAGACAAAAAGTGACACAAAAATTATTTTTTTTTTCTGAAAGGGGGCCTCATCATTTTTATTTATCACAATATCAATACTCAAAGAAAAAGTGACAATTTAAAACACACCTCATTTAATATCTTTCATTGATAGAACAAAACAACACAACTATCAATCATACAAAAAAAAAAAGAAAAAAAAAAGTACATTACAATTTCAAAAGTAATAATAATAATAATTAATAATATGACTAAACATCTTTCAAGTAATTAGCACAGAAGTAGTAACACTTGATACAGAGAAAGCAAACTTTTAACATTTCATCATAAACAGACTAAAATCATAAATGGCATGATTCCCCCTACCCACTCCCCTTTCCCTACGATGATGACCTATGACCTCGTTCAGTCATGACTGATCACTGAAAACTGGTCTGGAACTGGAAGGAGCAGCAAGCCAGGCTGGGATGATGTGTGAAGACGTGAGTTACACGTCTCCCTGAACCTGAGATATTTACCACTACAGGCACGAGTTGAGGAAACAGCAAACACAGTTGCTTATTCTTATTGTGATAACCATAGAAGGAAAGAATAGAAGTGCCAAAACATAAGAGTCAGTGTGGAAAAAAGGCGCAGCGGAGGCAGAGAGGTTAAGATATTGCTCTAACTCTAACCACGCCAATGAAAGGGGGTTCCGAGTCTGGCTTTCCACATTGTTTTTTTTGGGGGAGGGTTTCTTAGTCAAGAAAGTTAACTTCTACGGCCTGCTCTGTGGCTGATGTTTGGGGTTTGTTTGGTTTTTTTTCTGTCTTTTTCCTAAATATGCCCTAAAGGCCCTTGTGGAAAAAAATATACGGAATTTTATTTTTTTCAAATTCTCATTCATCATCTTTTAAGAAGAATAGGGAAAGTCAAAGTCAAAAAGACAGCTGCTTAACCCAATAGTAATTTTGTAGACTATCTAAAAGGAAGCCAGACCAAAATAATTATACAGATTTACATCTGGACAAAAGTTCACAAAGTTTTTTTTCTTCTAATGAACAGTTTGTATATTTTCTACAATTAAAAATCCTAAATGTTATCCTACCTTTTCCCACACCTGATAGAATTCTAAAATGGATAGAAATGTCACGGAGGATTGGATTGATCGAGAGTACAACATGTAGGTATAGGCTACGAAATGTAATCAATCATGATGCAAGATTAATTCATGTCTTAGGGTAGAAAAATATGAACACATCCATATTGTATAAAATCAAATTTCATAATATTGGTCAGTTTTGTTTGTTTTTAGCTGCCACTTGAGCATAAATGACAAGAATACTTCACTATTGACTTGAATTCTAAAAAATGATTTATTTTACTTGAAAAAAAAATGAAAACAAAATAACAAGTCATTTTATTTACATCTTTCATTTAACATTTCACAAGTGGGAAGAACTACAAATGTTCAATTCGGTAAATGAATCACATTCATGATATTTAAAAAAAATAATTTCTCACATACAGTGCTTGGCCTTATACTCTTAGTCAAAGAAAACGGGATTATTATTTTTTTAATCAGGCCCTCCCCACCCTCACCCCACCTCCGTAAAAAACCCCAACAAAAACAAAACAAAAACAACAAACAAACTTTAGCTACGGCAGTGCCTGATAGGAAACTTTTATAAATTTGCATATGATTAGAAATGGATGGGGACACTAGTACTAGTAGTATTGAAATTGAAATTCTAACTGAAGACGGTTCTCCACTCACTCTGGAATGGCCATTGAGAATAATAACAACAATGATTGTTTTCAAACTGTCAAGTAACCAACAAGTTCCTGCGGACATCAATAAAATAATAAATGTCAACAATAGATTGGACTTGCAGACATTATATTAGTAGCGGCAGTCCAATTACAGACCGAGAAAATGTATAAACACACGCTTTCACCAACCACACTAAGGAACGAAACGCTTTGCTGCTGAACATCCTGGAGGGGGCAAAGTGCTGCTGCAGTTTTCAAGAATCTAATGAAAGGAGTCTAACCTAAAAAGTTCTTGTAGATTATTGTATGAAGGGTACTACTGCAATAGAATGCAAATCTCGACATTGAATGAGGTCTTTGACTCGAGAAAGTGTCCAATCTTCGTTCAAATAGTCGACCGGCTATTATTATTTTATGAAATTTATTTTCAAAATGAAGCAAACTCAATTTCAAACCTCCATCTTGAAATTTGATTCAATTTAGGCAATGTATGAGAATTAGTAGTCATCTATATATTTTTTTTTTAATGTTCATCCATTGAGGAAGAAAATAGAAATAGTTGCCTTTTTTATTCTCCTCTCAACTTTGAATTTGATATTATACCAGCTGCCAGACGCCACAACAAACACGGCTGACTTCATACAAAGACCTAAAGACATAGCACATTCTAACCAAAAACAAACAAAAAAAGTAAAAAAAAAAATTTAAATTCATGTCAGCATAAACAAAAACAAACACAACAGAAAAGCATAACTTAAGTAGAAAAGAATAACAAAACTAATTTCATTAAAATGACAACCAATTACTTGGTACTCCACTTCAAAACTATTTTTTCAACAATTTTCATTTAAGTCAACATATTACAAAAAGGAACACAACCTGCCAAATAGAAAAAGAAAGAAAAAAAATTTAGTAAAAGATACAAAAGTGATGACTAATTTCCAGTTGAATCTGCAATTAACCCCAAATATTTATTTCATAATATTGATGATTTTTATTTTTTTTCCCTCCCTCTGCAAGTCAATGACCCTTTGACTGGTTGGACACAAACACCCTTATCCTCTTTGTGCTAAAATTTGCAGACTCAACTGTACAGCAAAAAACACTTACCACAACATTAAACATGACTTCCAACAATGTAATAGAATCTGTAATGTAGTATGGAGAATGTAGGCCTGTAATTGTGGTATGAGATTGTTCAAACAGCGATGAGTTCAAAACACCAACATCATCTCCAAAAAAAAAATCACGGTTTAGAAAATGAGATTGTTCAAGCAGAATGAGCTTTGTAGTTATGAACTTCATCTGTATAAAATTGTTTACAATTAATGAAAAACAAAAGGCATGTGACGACATCCTCACGTTACAGATGGAATATCATCCAGACACACTCGAGTTTGTTTTTTGTTTTCTCACAACTTTGGGGTAAAAAAAATTAATAATAAAAAAAATAAAAAAAATCACTCGTAAATTCACTGTCAAACGTCTACTTGTATGCAAATTATTTACAATTATTATTAAAGTAATAAAAACGCAAAACTGACAACCTGAACTGTACAAGGTTTGTGACAGAAATGAAAGGCTTGGCGCAATTAAAATTGAAACGTCGGGGAGCGGGGTAGACATTAGGAGGGGGGAAATAAGAAGAGACAAGGTAGAGAAAAACGTCTTCTTTAAAAATATGTGTGGATAATAATTGTCATTAGTTTTGTTTTTTTGTGTCACTATAACATGGAGATCCCTAAGTGAGACAGCTTTGTACAGACAGCAACCACAAGCCCCAAAAGCCAATTCAACACGTCAAACAAAGACTGGCACTTTCACATTCCGTGTATAACAACTCGTATCATCATCTTCCTCGACTCAACAGTAACATTAACAACTTGGTATGAATGAATCAATGAGTGTAAATGGTAACAATAAATTATGAGGATGACGACTTCGATGCTCCACCATGACAAAATAAAAAATGATTACTTATTTATTATTATTATTATTATCATTAATATCCACATTATTTACAAGAAAAACCCCCTGTTTTTTTTGTTTAAAAATATTGTAAAACACATTATGAGAAAATAGTAAACGCACCACCATCATTCAATAAAATGCGTTCAAAGCCCTGTTTCATTTCACATCATAAAAATCTCTTCTAGACATTGTGATTCCCTTTATTATTAGTCCATTATTATTTTTTAATTTAAAAAAAATTTTAAAAAGAACCCGAGAAATGACAATAAGAAAAAAAAGGCTTTGGTGATAAAACAAATCATTCAGCCACCAACGTTATGGTATATGGTACAATAAGGGTTTGACTCAATACGTTCAAGGCCTATGGCATTCTGTCATCACATCCATTCACTACAGACCAAAGTGTGGACGCAATATCCTCTTATTTCATTTTCCACCACTGAGTGAATGTATGGGACAGACAGGAAAGAGTTATTTAACTCGTAACCACAAACACAGCGAGGGTGGCCGGAATGGTCAACTGTCAGTTGAGATCCACCGCTCCACGAGAATTAATGAGAAGAAAAAAAACCCCAACAAAACAAAACAACCGAATAACAAAACCAGGAAGTGAGTGCTGATCACAACTTGGAAATGTCGTCAGGAGTAAAAAATACAAAACTTGACTTCCGAACACCGACACCACATTCATTAAAGAACAGGTATTGCACTCTAAGGCAGGGAGACATTTTCAATGTTATATAATGGATCTGAGCAAAAGGCTTTAATTGATTTATAACAATGCAGGAAGTTGAGCAGAGATCTTAGACGTCCATAATATTATATTTTGTTTTAATCTCCGTTTCCACGTGAAATCATATGACATATGACTTTGATACACAAGAAACTGTTCTTTACTTTCATGTCTATAAATTAAAATAAGACTTTCCTGAAAATGTGTTTTTTGTTGTATTTTTGACCAATAAGCCAAGCAAGGACTGCCCAATGAATGTCAGAGAGTAGCTCGCCTCCGTATGGCAACAACACAAATAAATGCCCAGACAAACAAACAAGAAATGTAAAAAAAAAAAAGAAAAAATGAAATATTCTTATTGCATGACCATTATTTTGCCACATTGTTTTCATTTTTGTAGAATAAAACACTCAACCCAAAAACCCCTCTATATTTTACACCAATTCCCTTGTTAAAAACTTTCCACAGAAATAAAAACGGGTTTCCCTCGTAGTATCATTGTCTCTAGACCGAAACATCAAAGGTTACAACAAATATAATATATTCTATTGCCAGGATGAAAAATAGTAAACGGCATGGCAGTCACTTTGTTTCAAAATTTAACAAATGTTTTCAATTTCAATACAAATGAATTTGGAACATTCAAAATATAATAACTATCCTTGATGCCACTAAAAACAAATGTCTGAGAGAAATCATCCTATACCACTTTGGCAAAGGCTGGAAAGAGTTGACGCCCAATATTCCTATGGTCCCAAACAGGATGGCAAAACAAAGTCTGCAAATATCTGAGAGCACTACAGACATTTTTTTTTGGTAAAACGGGGAAAATATAGACGGTTGGACGCTTTTGGACTATCTGGGCTTCTGAGCTGGCTTGGCAGGAAGTGAGAATTCAGCATACAAAGGGAAATGGTCTGACGGGACGAAGGGGTGTGGACAGCCGACGATTTTATTGACCCGGAACCACTCCTCGTCCTGTAGTCCCATGACACCGTGGAGACGGAAATGCTGACCCGAGTAGAAGACGTAATCGATGACACCTTTGAAGTCAAATCTGTGGGAAATTAAGAGAGTGGAGAGTTTTGATTTGGGCAAAGGTTGACGAGGTCAAAATAATTAACGCATTGAGAAAACAACTTAGTTCGTATCGTCACTGTTTACCCATCAGCCTTTTCTACATCTTTTATAGAAAGACTTTTATCCTCTTTCTTGATCAATTTACCTTTTGTACCTTTCGGTGTAAGGCTTAAGCATCATAAGAGTTTTATCCAAAAATATAATTATCTCTCATTTTTGGTGAGGACCCAAACTGAAATTCCTTGTTTTTGAAATATCGTACTGGCTTTCCCCAAGTTATCTGTGACAGACCAGCGTCCTATCCAGAAGGGTGACATTGACATTGCCCCTCTGTCCACTTTACACCATAAAAATAGGCATGAGTACTGGCTCTAAGGGCCTCAAAGCTCTTGAAGACTTTAATTTTTCTTTCTTTTTTTCTCTCCCCAAATGCTTGCCAAATGAAGTGTGTGATTCACCATGTATCAAACTTACGTGTAATTAGTGAAGGGAATGACATCCTTGTAGGCGCTGCTCAGGTTAAAATTGTGATTCAAGATTCCGTTCTCATTGCGGTCCTTCATGAAGGCCTTGTAGCTCTGACCGTCAAAGTCCCTGTGACTGGTGTCCAGTTTGCCCTTGGATAGAAACTCAAACACTCCTGGAGAAATAATAATAATAATGATGATAAAAATATATATATTTTATATAAATAATAATAATAATAATAATAATAATAATAACAACAACAATAACAAATAACATTTGTAAAGCACTATAGCAACCCCGTTCGAAATATGAAATGGTTGCCTGGTCCTCTTAAAACTTTAACAATGAATTACATTATTCCATATCACTTTCATTTTCCTTTGAGAACAAAATTATCGTAACTTTCCATGATGTCGAAACATCTAACAGCATTGTTAGTTGTTTTTTTCTCTATTTTCCTTATCAATAAAGGAAGGCAACTCAATGTTTTTTCACGGGCAACTTTTTCGCATCATTTAAGGGTTGATTGCGATCAATCAAGAGTGAGCTACAATTAACCGTGGGTTGCGGTTAACCAATGACATTTTTATTTTAAATCAAATAGAATTAATTCTGTTGTTGGTGGTGAGTTGCAATCAAGTGGAAGTTGCAATCAACCAGATTGCAATTAAGTAATGAAAAGACTTCTCGATCAACCAATGACAAATTCAATTCAAATCAATTCTTTAAGCTTAGAGAGAGGTAGAGATAGAAAAGAGAGATAGAGATAGATAGATAGATAGATAGATAAGAGAGATAGAGATAGATAGATAGATACATAGATAGATAGAAGATAGAGATAGATAGATAGATAGATAGATAGATAGAGAG
>JARFNW010041630.1:0-14281 GCA_031763155.1 Dirona albolineata | reverse complement strand
ATTATTATTATTATTATTATTATTATTATTATTATTATTATTATTATTATTATTATTATTATTATAATTATTATCATAATGTGGCTGCTTTGGGGATGGGAAAGTCCTGAGTTCGGATCTTGGAATCGAGGGTCTTTAAGTTTAAGACTATTGTTTTCAAGGCTTTTCTCCATAAAATTTAGATATGAATGGCAGATGTATGTACTATTACTATACACAGTGGGCTGATTCTCTGCTTGTCTTCGATTCTTGATCCAAAGCGCTTCCATTTATGTGTTCTATAGAGCTGTGTTGCACTGCGGTATAGATCATTAGATGGGAATGGATACTATTTTACTACTACTTGACACTTGACAGCATAAGAAATGGAGAAGAACTTAGAACGCCACAGCTTATTTGGGGTTTTAGTCTAGTTTGTTTGCTTGTTTTATTTATTTATTTATTTTTATTTATTTCTTTCAATTCTTTTTTTTGGGGGGGGGGGGGTAGGGGTTGTTTGTTTGTTTGTGTGTGTTTGTTGTTATTTTTTGTATGTTGGTTTGTCTTGTTAATATATTATTATATTATTGATTGCGAATGTTAAATAGAAAGAGCGTTTGAGAGCGTCGCTTCCGGTAAAATTTTCTTTCTACATTCTGCAGCATCATTAGAAACATGGCGGCTCCCTGCATTGAACCACCGAAGGGTGGATTTTCATTTGAAAACTTTGCAAGGTAAGTAATGGAGAGTGATTGACTATTATAATGTTATCGTTAGGATTAGCATTTTGTTTATGAAATATCTGCATGGGAAATCATTACTACCGAAATTAAAGGCATCACAAGTGTATGTACAAGAGTAAATTTTAAGTGTAAACATTTCCGTTGCTCTCTCTTCTTCTTTCTTCACTTCACTTTTTATCAGAATACTTTATTTACTATTGCTCTCCACTTGACTAAACAGAAAACTACTTGCTTACTTTTTTTTCTCACTTCTTCACCCTCTGAGACTTCTACTACTATTAAAGGCTGTTGGTAGTATTAGTAGTATCAATCCGTCGATACAGAGTGACAGAGGAGAGGGGTAATTAGCAAAGTAGAATATAGAATAGTATTTGAATTTGTAATTAATGTGAATGGCCAAGCCCAACAAATTCAAATTCAAATTAGACTAGATCTAGCTGCCAAGTCTCTATTCTATACTTATTATTGATAATAAATATTATATACACTACACTAATTAGTAGACTAGACTGTTTGTTGTTACGATTAGGGCGTGGGGTAAGGATAGGAGAGTTGGAGTTAGACGGGTGAATAGAAAATATTTTATGTACAATTACTTGACCGTAAAATAAATGAACGGTTACGACTACAGGTCTAATTGTACCTAAACTACATGTTTACCGACAATAATTGAGACCTTTGCTATTACCTTTGCTATTACTATGACTTGACACAATTTATTACGTTCAAGTTCAATTAATTTTGTTTTCATTTTCTTATTTTTTGGTATCTCATTGTTTTGCATCTATTTGACTTTGACTTGCAACACAACAATTTATGTGTGGAAGAAAAAATCCTAATTGAAATTGAAGATGAAGTTCACTTGTGGTAGGGCAGTGATGAGACAAAATACTGTATAGTATAGTGAAATATAAAGTTGAGAACAGCAAAAACCTTTTTTAAATTTTTGTTGCTGTAGTTAGTGTTCAGTCCTTTCATGTGTTGGATGGATTTATTCTTGACTCTATATATATAATAATAATAAATAGCCTTGCCATTAATCTTCTTATGATGTTCAATTAACGGTTGAGTTACAAACACCTTTATTTTTATGAAACTCTAAACACAGGGCAGTCAGACTGTTTTATTGGTTTTTTTTGTCCCACTCTGATTCTCTTCCACTATATTCTATATATCCTCAGAAATGAAAGACTAAGTCAGCTGGGCTTGAAGTTCCCGACAGCTTACAAAACTGGAACAACCATTGCAGGAATTATTTACAAGGTGGGTCATAGTCATCACATAATTAATAATAATAATAGTCATTGTATTGACTCCTGATCCTGAATATATAAATAACCCTGCTTTTCCTACCTTGTGGAATACACATTGGCATCAGGCCATGGAGAATCTTCTATGATTGCATCATCAGGAAATTGATTTTATCCATCTCCCCTCACAGAATATGTTGTTTCCAGCCTTACAATGCTTGATTATATATTGTTCATTGATCTTTGAAGGACACGCCACCATTATAACATAAAAATATAACTTTTTAGTCCACTGCACGGCAACAGTACAGATAGCTTGTCCAGTGCGTGATGTCATTATGGGTCATATTATAATCTATGCACAATGAAAAGTAGATCGTTGACGGTATCGCTCCGCTAGAGGCATTTTTAGGAGAGTTTTTTTTAGCGAATGCGGTCCTTTTCAATTCTGTGAAGTGCTGCTCATTCTATATCTTTTAAGTTTTTTTTAAATTTCCTTATTTGTCTGTGAGTTTTGGATTAGAAGGAAATGGAAAGATTGTTGTTGTATGAGATGGGTACGACAGAAACATAAAATTAAAACACATTGAGTGGATATATTATATATATATATCTTACAGTCACAGTTACAAATTAGTTTCATGTGAATTTTTGTCCAATATTTTTCAGGATGGAGTTGTGCTTGGCGCAGACACCAGAGCGACAGAGGACACAGTTGTGGCTGACAAAAACTGTGCTAAGATCCATTACTTGCAAGACAATATTTAGTATGCTTCCATATTACAGACTTTTGGTGTTAATGATAACATATATATATAGTGCTGGCTTTTTAGTTTTTGAAACAAGACGAATGAATAGTAATATTATTGTGAGGTTAATTTTGTAACATTTTTTGTTATCATTTTAAGATTCATGTTTTTCAAAGAGGTTGATAGTTAGAGTTATGACTTGCTGATATGTTTTTACTTTATTTTAATCATATTGTGTATCGATCTAAGTTTACATTTCTTCCTATTTCATATTTTTAACTCTTCATTCATTTTTTGCAATGTGTCCCATCAGTTGTTGTGGAGCAGGTACAGCAGCTGACACTGAAATGACAACACAGATGATCTCAGCAGAACTGGAGCTGCACAGACTGAATACAAGCCGCAAAGCTAGAGTGTGCACGGCGAACAGACTGCTCAAACAGATGCTTTTCAGGTACAGAGTTCAATCTTTCTTGGAGACGTCATGAATGTGGATACATATTCCTCTCATTAAATGACACATCTTCTTTGTTGTTGAGAATGATACGAAGAGGTGTAAATCTTTCAGATTTTGTCTGATTTTAGACTTTTTGCTTATTCATATATTAGTGGCAAGCTATGATTTCAGGCTCACTAGGTCTTGCTGATGTTTTCAGATTTGTTTTTCGTTTGTCATTTACACCCCTAGATACGTGTGCTGCAGTAATAGTAATATTGAGGGTGTATTACATCATGGTATTAGTAGGATGCAATTATCATTGTAGAGGTGTTATGAACTCTCTTTCAAAAGTGGTTGGTTAAAAAATATATATAATGATATACCTAAGCTTTACGAAAAAATTTAATTTATATGGATTATAATATAATGATTCATCTCGTTTTTCTTGGCGCAAGAAACTTTACTCCAGTTGCCTCACTCGACCCAGGTGTAGAAATTGGTATGAGCTTACAGCTGCGAAAGTAATCTGCGATAGACCAGCATCCTATCCAGTAGGGTGGAATTGTCACTCTGTCCACTTCAGGCACAGAAACCGGGATAAATGCACTGGCTCTATATATGGACCTTGAGGACTTTACAATATTATAATGATTTGCGGAGAAAGGGTCTCTTTGAATGTGAGCTGGGCTTCACTGTTATAATGTGTTGGCCTTTGGGTTGGTTGGTTGGCAGGTCTGGTATAGTGACTTTATAAGCCAGTAGCCATGTGCAGACGGTCAGCAGTGAATATCTTGGGCCAGGGCTTTTACATTGATCACATGATACTATTGATTCCGTTGTTTTGTGATGATAGCTTTTGTGTGTATGTCTACTTGTACTTGTCGTTGTGCTTTAGTATTCCTATATATATATAAATATATAATTATATATATATGTATTTGTAATCTTATTTATATAACAATAGTTTTTATGTAAAATGTATGTCTGTAAAACAAATTTCTTTTTTGGACATAAAAGAAATGATTTTTATTATTGTTGTTGTTGTTGTTGTTATTTGTTTGTCAGGCACCAGGGTTACATTGGGGCAGCTCTCATTGTCGGAGGTGTTGACTGGACGGGTCCCAGCCTGTACAGCATCTGGCCCCACGGCTCCACTGATAAACTTCCTTACGTCACCATGGGTAGGTCATTTCATTTATACTATGCATGCACATAACCCATATATATATATATATATATATATATATATATATATATATATGTCTTATCTAATTTATTGAGTATATATACAGACAGCGTTGTTTTATCTATATATGACAGACAATAAGTCACTTGGTGGGTAGTGTGCACTAAATTGTGATCTAAAGTAATGGTAATTTTACACTAAGTTCCCGGAAATGGAACCGTTAGAGACTCATCGCAATGGACACATGATGCAGCAGACGCACACATGATGTCTTACGATTTTGATGGGCCGCTTGTGTAATGAGATAAATATAGTAAATTTGGGATGCCATGTGTGTTGTTGTTTTTTATTAACATCTATGCCCCCCTTCCATTGACATCCATCCATTGTTGTATTGACATCCATCCATTGTTGTCTGTCAGGTTCTGGATCTCTTGCTGCCATGGCCACGTTTGAAGACGGATTCAAGGCCGATATGACGGTAAGTAGGGGCTGGATAAACTGGTAATAATGAATGGTATTGTTTCGCCCATAGAGCCGTTGCTAATCCTGGTTTCTGTAGTGCAGAGTGACGATACCTGACCCCTCTGTATAGGGCACTGGTCTGTTGCAGATTATTTCCCCAGTTGTAAGCTGGTACACATTTCTACCCCTGGGTCAAGGGGGGCTATTGGGGTAAAGCTTCTTGAAAAAAGACGAGGTGTGACGGGTAGGATTCGAACACATGACCTTCTTCGTCATGCGAGTTTACTGCCTTAACCGCTCTCTTTCTTCGCGTCTCTTCAAGGTCAGAAGGGAGATGGCAAAGAGTGCCCGCTCCTTCTTTTCATTTATTATTTAAAAATGTATTTTATACCACACTCCTAAGTGACGCAAAGAGAAAAAAACCCAACTACCATTGCAATTTTTAAAATTATATTACGTTACACGTGAAATGATCTTGACGATGATTTCCCATTTGGGCTATGGCAATAGCAGTATTACTGTGTTTCTCTTTCAATTTCAAACAAGAAATAAGAATAACGTTTTTTTTTTGTTTTTTGTGTGTCTGACAGCGTGAGGAAGCCATGAAACTGGTGCGTGATGGGATTGCGGCTGGTATCTTCAACGATTTGGGATCTGGTAGTAACATTGATTTGTGTGTGATTACCAAGGACAAGGTGGAATACATCCGACCCCACGAAATTGCCAACGAGAGGGGGGTCAAGTAAGTGATTTTTAAAATTATTTTTACTTCTCCTTCTTTTGTTCGTGTAGTAGAACATGAATTTTGTTCACCCCGAACTATGCCTTCCGGTGAGTCAGAGTGAGTCCAATAGTAATAACGGCCTGCCAAGGCTATCTTGACATGAGTGAAAATATAGGTTATGTAGATTCATTTCACCCCCCGACCCCCACCCAATCTATGTTTTACTTGCGTTTGCTACTTGCTTATTATCTCTTTACAAAGGCCTGGGGGTTGAGAATGTTGCTGTTTTGTGTTGTCAGTCATTGGAGCTAGTTGAAGACATACTCTATTATATACCTACTCTATTATATTATCACTCAAGTCTGAGAGAGGTAGTTAACATCTCAAGATTTTTAGTCCTCAATTAATTGGGAGGTCAGACTCGTTTCATTTGGATTGGTGGCGCACGAGACATATATGGATGATGGTTTGATCCATTTCCTGTTCACTCTAAACCACTCTCACTATCCCCAGTTATTGGTGTCTGGATTAGCCTCAATGTTTAGCTTTGAATGGCACTACAAGGCGTTTACAAACAAAACTGGATCCCGGCCACAAAGGCAAGCAAGTGATCAGCCCATTTTGTTCAGAAACAAAAGGAAACACCCCAAAAGTCTTGTGTTGTTCACATCTTTGGCAAACCAAAATTTATATTCATTTTATGTGTTCTCGACACTCAGTTATGAAAATGTAAAATTTTTGCCACCATTTTAGTTTTTAATCAAATTTTGTGTTACCTTAGGTTTCATAATGTTTTAGAATTGTTGTGACGGTTGTTCGGTCATAGCCGGCCACTCCGGGTCACCTAACGTCGAATTTTGTGTTCACTATTGATTGGGATTTTAATGATTCAGTACCAACTTGTAAATGAAATGAATCTCATTTGTTCCCCCTTCCCTTCCAGACAAGGCAGTTACCGATACAAACAGGGAACCACTGCTGTGTTGTCCACGGGTGTCAAGAAGATTGACTTTGAAGTGGTTTCCACAGAAGTACGAGTGCAAGCCATGGAGACGGATTGATGAGGATGAGGTCGAGTCTCATTATTACTATTATTACTATTGATACATGATTTATTTTGTTTGTATTTTTTTTATTGCGACTGTTTGTGAGATGTTGTTGCTGTTTGAATTGTTTTATTTTGCATCTTGATTGTTTGTTTGTTTGGGGTTATTTTCTCTCTTTATATTGAATGGAATGGAAAAGTGAGTAGGTATATATGAGTGACCCACATTTGATGGACTTTTTTTTCTTATTGAGAGATTGGTATAAAGAATATTTTAGGCCAAACCAGTCTAAACATTAGATTTAGATGGAGGAAAATTGATTGGTGTCGTTAGAAGATAGGTATTGTCAGAGATTTTGGGTATATATGTGGAATAAAGTGACAGTAAGAGAGAGAGTGAAAATGGGGTGTATGACAGTTAAGTTCAGTAAAGACAACCGTACTCAACAGTGTGACAAATTCAATTTGATCATTCAATCCCTGTTCTTCATTGAAAAGTGACAATAAAATTGTTCTGATGTTTCCATACATAGTTTCTGTCATTTTTTTATTCTTATTAGATCTATGTCTTATTTGTTGTTGTTGTTAACTTTCTTCTACTTCTTATGATTATGATTGTCCGTGTTGAGTTTCACACTCAACATACTTTTATTCATAATTGATCATCTTCAGCAGGGTTTGGGTCAATATTTTGGGATTTGCGGATCAAGATTTAACCTTATGTGGCATCAGTGGTTGAGTGGTCATGTTACCGGCCTAGAAATTATTAGATTTTTATTTCGAATCCTGGCTGAGGCTACTTATGTCGAGTCCTTGGGAAATATTCTTTACACATTTCTTCCTCATTTCAAGTCAGGTTTGAATGAGTACCCAGCTACAGGCAGAGAAATATATTGTCAGTATGTTGGTATGATATGCCTAACAGGCTACTCTACTGTATGCTCCCCAGGCAGTTGAGGATATTGATTGACGCAGTCTGCTTGGGGATAAATGATGTAGAATCTGTGAATTGGTTTATGTACTGAGATACAGACTATATAAACCCATCCTTATATTTATACATTAATAAGAGATTGGGGGCAAAATAAATACCATTTCATTAAATGATTGAAGAGAAGCCACACTTTTTTTCAATCAAATTGTTATAATTAGGCATTATTGATTACAACACCTGAAGAAGTCCCTTTTTATTCAGAGTTGATCATCTTAACCCTCTAGTGCCCAATGGTCGATTTCCTTGGTAGGAGAATTTAATTATTACATAACATACCACACTACAAATGGACCGTACACACGAAGCTGTATTACTAATCGCACTTTTTCACAGTTTACGGATTACCAGCTTCAGGCAGCCCTCCTCATCTTTGCTACAAATGGACCGAAAGACATGGTTCCGTTCCAGCTTTTTCTACATGTCAAAAATTTGTTTGTAAAAAGTCAGAATGTGCCTTATTTGGCATATTGGGCAGTAGAGGGTTAAACAGGGTTTGGTCCAATGTTTCTGTCTTTGTACACCAAGTTTTTTATCTTATATGGCGTCAGTAGCCGAGTGATCAGGCTGCTGGGTGAGATTCATGGTTTGAATCCCATGGAGTTGATTAGGGTATTGGATGACACTGACTCAGCCTGCTGGGGGATAAATTGTGTAAAGTCTGTTGTGAGATTGTACATGCATGGGGATACATTACTGACAAGGGGGGTAACTCTTTCAGATTTTGTCTGATTCCAGACTTTTTGCTTTGTCTGATTTTAGACTTTTTGCTTTTTCATATATTAGTGGCAAGCTATGATTTCAGATTCACTATTTTACCTTCTGTCTTGCAGATGCTTTCAGATTTATTTTTCATTTGCCATTTACACCCCCTGTAATTACTATAAACCCAGCACAGCCCGACTAATGTCAACCAATTGAAGCTAATTAACATTCTCGCTTTATTTTCGTTCACATCAACGCACATCAACTCTGTTCATCATCAGAACCCACTCCGCTTCATAGTAACTTTTCCAGAAAAATGTAATTAATTTAAGCATTTAAAAGTCGCTGGTTAGTCACAACTCCTTGGGCCTGGATAGACTGGGCGACTGAGCTGATTGGGTTGTCAAAACAAAAACAATTCAGAGACCATGTTTTAACTGCCAGAAAAGCACCAACAACAACACGACACCTGCCAACACCTCTTCATTCAGCGTTAATGATACACACCTTAGATTAAGACACAAAATAAATAATATGGTCCTAAACCCGGTGGAAAGGTCAGAGGGGAAAGGTTATTTGTTTGTTTATAGAGTCCCCTTTATACCACAGAAGGCACTCATTGCTTTACACATGGCTAGAAAGACTGCATCAGAAATTTAAGACATGGTGATGAGCCCACTGTGTGAAAAGGTTATCTGATCTTAAACGTATCACATTCTCAATGTCAAGTTCCATTTGTATTGCCGCCGCTTAATGACAACTTCACTTAATCTCCTATTTTCCTATTCCTGACGAGTTGCAATTGAGTGAAGTGACTGTATCTATGTTCAACAGGGGCGTCAGTTGCCGAAAAGTGAACACAACTCGACGGTTGGTGTTGACAAGCAACGTCTATATTGGCTAGTGAATTAACGGGTGACCACTTAAGATCAAAACCGCCATGACTATATTTATACATAATGAAATGTATTGGCTCACTAGCACTTGTCTCCTTAAGTAAGAAGACGCTTTGCCCTCCTTACCTTGTTCTGTCAGTGATCAGAGACGGACATAAAATTAGGAAGTCACCTCAGTTGTTAGCAGTGTTGTCTTTGTCCAACAATTGTATTCCCTGCATGTGGCGTATTTACTAATAGTATTAATTGTTTCCGTTTGCTTTCCAGGAACGACAAATGTGCTACTGTAAAGCGCTTAGAGCATGGTGACAATCGTGGATAAGCTCTATTATTATTATGATCATTAATAAGCAGCAAGTAGCATTCCTTTGCTTTCCCTGAGCAAATGTAATGCGCTAAGAGGATGGTGATGATCATGAATAAGCGCTAAATAATTGTACATTTTCATTTACAACAGTTGGGGTTGGAGGTAAAACAGGGTTTTACTGAACCCTACTAATTTCCAGATGTCAGCAGACGTTGATATGTGAGCTACAGCACTGAGATTACGTAATATAAAAAGACTGAAATGTTCAAATGTTCATAATGTACAATTTTTTTTATTCAATATCATCTATATAATATGACTAAAATACATTCGTTTTTATTGAACCATTACATTTTTATTTACAAATTTAACGACTTGCATTGTATCACAAACAGAACAATTTTTATTATTACATCGTCAGAGCTAATTCATATATTATTATTTTTTATACCACACTCCTAAGTGATGCAAAGTAAAAAAAAACCCATAAAAAACTACCACTGAATATTCTAAAAATATTTCACATGTGAAATATCATATGACGATGACGTAGAATCTTAACCTACGTCACTACTGTTTTATAGCTGATTCTAGACTGACAAAAATTATTTTGTGCGATGATGCCTACACCAAATCGAAACAGTTATGGACATTATATATAATAATATATTTTTTTTAATGATTTACAATGGGCAAGTTGATATTGTGTGGGTATTTCTAAACCGTCACCAGAGCATATGGAATAGTTTGCGGATGAATCTCTCACCTTTATATAATATGGGTTGAAGGGCATTGACTCTAACAAAGTTGCATGGAAGATTATACTATATATATAAATTCCACTTCTATCCAGTGGTAAATCTATTACAATATGAGGTATGGCAAATATTTGCTGTTTGCGTTTGATGCTGATCTATTTCTAGAAGGAATGTTTCATATGATATGAATTCAACTTTTTAAGTACATATTATTGTGGTAAATATATAATATTATTTCTATAGCATAAAAGTTTTGACAAGATATGAATTATATTATTATTTTACAGCAGTCACTGGATAATTACACACTATTTAGGAGAAGAGAAAAGCGTGGAATTGTGCGTACCGTACAGTTATGGGAATCTATTTACCCAAGTAACTCCAGTAATTGGGAATTAAATCGGTCACACGCCACCAGGGTTTGTTTCTTATCTGTTCCCTTTAGAACCGTAATTAAACAGTGTAGGGACCAACTCCGGGTCTGGCCGAGGAGGGTGTACAAGGCAGAAGGCATCAATGTTTAAACCCAGATACAAATGTATCCAGGTTAAGTGCAAGTTTGTGCCCCACTAGTACACATGGCCTTATACAGAGCTGGAAAATCTATGGATCAAAATTTCTGAGGCAAGCAGGGGATCAGCCCACTGTGCCAATAAACCTTGTTTGGTACAAGATACAATACACTGTTCAATATTACTCATATCAGAACCAGACAACATGGTATTGTAGCCTCAGGTGCCCCCCAACAGCTGTACAAACTGTGCAGCTTGTAATTATCCAACGACTACTGAATACAAAGAGCTGTGTCACTGTGCAGCCGTGATGATTGTCTTATTAACGTAAACATAGTCGTATGATGAGCTGAAGTGCCATAGCTTATGCTCCACTTGTATGACATCTCTAGAAAGAAAAACCCTAATAGGCCTACTTGAGGCTCAAAGACCCGGTGCTTATCTCAAAGCGTGAAGCGGTCAGAGTGACAAGTGGCAATATCATAATGTCACTCTCCTGGACAGGACGCTGGCCTATCACAGCACAATGATGTAATAATTGGTGCAAAGTTTCTTGCCCAATGAAAAAAAATAAGGTGACTGGGATAGGATTCAAACTCACAGCCTTTGCCATGAGAGCCCGCTGTCCTAACCATCACGCCTCCTGGATTCTTTTAGTACAGTTTATAATAATATGGCCTTTCCCTTTGGAAACAACTTACTGCAGCAACTGCAACATAGTTTATGTATGTTAATCAACTGAGAAAATTTCTCAAAAATGCATTTTCGTTTGATTAGGGATTTAGCACATGGTGTGGAAACAAGGGACAAACAATAATACCAACATTATTCAAATTTTTAAAGGCTCCTTTAAAAAAAACTCAGAACCCCAAGCCCCCACAAAAAATTGGACGGATGAAGGGAGTAATATTTTGATGAATAATAAATTTGTGTGTTGTTATAAGTTTTAGCATAAGAGCTCACCCTGAATCATCAAGAAAATATGAAACTTGAATATCATGTCATAACAAAACAGCAAACAGTATTAGAAACAAGTAAAAGGTGTATGCAGGAAAACTACGAACAAA
The DNA here is from genome assembly GCA_031763155.1 of Dirona albolineata. Lineage (NCBI taxonomy): Eukaryota > Metazoa > Mollusca > Gastropoda > Nudibranchia > Dironidae > Dirona > Dirona albolineata. The sequence continues at coordinate 2,465 of JARFNW010041630.1, read as the reverse complement.
AACCATGCAAAAGTTGACCTTGTGATTCCACAAAATAACGATATAGAAGTAGATAATATGATAATTGATAATATTTGCCTATCAAATTGCTTTGATAATAGTAATAATAATAATAATAATAATAATAATAATGATAACAACAATAATAATGATAATAATAACAATCATAATAATAATCATAACAATCATAATATACCATTTTGCATAAATTTCATGTATCACATTCTTACTATTTATATATTTTATAACAGAACATTTATATATATAAAACAGGTTGACCAAATAAACCGTCCTCAATTTCAAGAACTTACACTTACTTATCAAAAGTTGTTGGAATATGTTTATAAATATGATTATATCAATGTTTAGACACGACAACTTTAGTCATTTATATTTTCACCAACTGAATCACTGTGCACTGGTTTGACCTGCACCAAAGCGCACTGCTAGAAAACGATGAAATGAGATAAAAATGGCCTTCACTCTTCATTAACGCCCAACATGTACATGTATAAATACTGTAAGTAATGGCAATTACTATTCTTATCAACCTTCAATACAATAAACATATAGAGAATGTTCATTCGTTTCAATGATTGACATCGCAAAGCAGCGACGTTTCCACCAAAGGCCCTGGTCGAAAAGTCATTGTTTTTGAGCCGTTAATCATTGAACCTAATTTACATACTTTATATTTTCACTCAAGTATGAAAATAAATGAAGAGGGAGCGCACACTGATGGTCTAGTTAGTAGTAGACAGAATGATAGTGGGATAATGTTACAGTGCCAGTGAGAGACAAGAACAGAGAATAGAAAAAAAGATTTTCGACGACCTGGGGAATCGAACCCTTGCCTGCCATAGCAACAGTCTTGCCGTGAACAGAAAACCAGCTCACTACCTCTGAGTTAATCTGAAATTAACTCAGGTAGTGAGCTGTTTTAACTGTCTATAATTAATTTTTTTAATACATTGATGCTGATTTAGATAGAAGGAATGTTTCACAAGACAAAATAATATAATTACATTTTTTAAGTACAAGCCGTGGTAAATATAGATAATTCTATAACACAAATGTAATATCACAATACGTTGTTGTATAGATTTGTAATGCATCAAACAGTAAACCCATATATATTACACATCACATGTTCTGGACGGTTATCAAAGTAATACTAAAAGTAAAACTTATAGTTAGGAAAATATGATTACATAAAATATAATATGTATATATTATATATATATATCTCTTTATAATACATATTTATTTTATTAAAAGGACGGAATGTAAGTTTGTGACTAATTCTATTCTGAGAATTATTCTAATTTAGCATTGCCCAGCTGTTTTGTAAGTCGAAGGCTGTTGTGGTGACTTGTATTAAAAGTTCCTGTACTCAATACTGACCGTAGGGTATCCGGCCAAGCGCAGAGACTTGAATATATTAGGCATAATACGGCATAATGTGGTAGTTTGCCATCATTGCTTGCTTTCCACGCAGACTTTACTTCTGCCAGATCTAAATAGACTTAGCTCCTTGCTACTCATTTCACTGCTGGGTGGACAGGGGGAGGACCATGATAATTTGTGCCCAGATCGGGAATCGAAATCGGGTCACCTGCATGGCAGTCAGACACTCTACCGACTGAGCCACTGGTCCTCTTTGTAATTATTTCAAACCAAATTACGTCACTAACAAAATTCTTTTTTTAAAAAATATTTTAGTTCATAGAAAATTTATATTTTTTCATAATGAAATGTATTGGCTAACTAGCAATTGTGTATTTAGACACGCATTCCTTCTTACCTCGTCCTATCGGAGACGGACGTAAATCTGGAGGTACCCTCGGTTTGTAAGATGAGTCGTCCTTGTCCAAAAAATTTGTATTTGAGCCTCTTATCAGGTAGAATGTGGCGTATTAAGTTTTGAGTGTTCCGCTGTTTTCCCAGGGTAAATGTGCCACTGTAAAGCACTTAGAGCATGGTGATGATCGAGGATAAGAGCTATATAAATGCCATTCATTACCACTATAAGATGATGAATTGGTTTGCAGTGTCGTCAATGTCTACAATATGTCTACACTTTATATTTAATTCTTTAAAGATTCTCTAATAATAAGATGTAAAATTTAAAACAAAAACAGAATCATATTATGTAGTTTTGACAATAAATAGAAATCTATTAGACATGGGAATGGAAATCTTGAAATCTCAACTGAAGTGTTAGTAGTAGTAGTAGTATGCTGCAGTCAACAGATAAACATGTATTGTTTGATATCTGTTCCCTACAGTGCTGTGATTAAACAGTGTAGGGACCTGATCTGTGCCTGGCCGAAGACTATGTACAAGGCAGAAGGCATCGATTCCCAGACCCAGGTAAAACGTAACCACGTTAAGTGCAAGTCTGTGCCCCACTAGTACACATGGCCTGATACAGAACTGGAAAATCTATGGATCAAGATTTTTAA
>JARFNW010041519.1:0-10978 GCA_031763155.1 Dirona albolineata | reverse complement strand
GGGGGGGTGTTCGTTTGTGTGCGCGCGCTGGTTTCAGTGCGTGTTTGCAGCGACTGTATTTTCTATGCTGTTATGGGTGTTCACGTGAGCACGCATGAATGTAGATATTATAGATATATCTCGAGTAAAAAGTTGAATGAATGTCTTTGCTTGTACTTGATTACAACAATAATATTATGCTTGTGTATTCTAATGTTTCTGTTTCAAAATGAACATTGTAAAACAAACAAAATTGCCTTTCAAGTACAATAAAGATAAGTCTCAAATGAAAATATTATATCAAGTTTAAATATTAAATATTTGAAGAAAACAAATTGAATACGAATCATTACGATTATTTTGACCATGTCCATGTTTTGACAGCACAACAATAGGTCAAAACCGTTGGATGGGTTTCCCATTTCCCCGAAGTCGTTCTATTGTGAGTAAAAACTAAAGTGACAAACAACTTTCCAATGGTGAAAAAGGAATCTCATGATTTGTTTTCGGTACTTCCCGAATGGCAAGGTCAAGTTGTTGGGGAAAACATTCTAGCTATCTTGTCCTATAGGAAGTACCGAAAACAAATCATGAGATTCCTTATTCACCATTGGAAAGTTGTTTGTCACGGTAATTTTACTCAAAATAGAACGACCTCGGGGAAATGGAAAACCCATCCAACGGTTTTGCCCTATCCGTCCCCATGGATTAGTTATATCACCCACCACCAATTTGTGTTTTTGTTTCTTTTTGTTGTTTTGTTTTGGGTTTGTTTTTTATTTATTATTTGTTTGTTTGTTTTTCGATTTCTTTTTGTTTGTGCGTGTTTTTATTTGTCTTTGATTGTTTTTTGTTTTTTTCCTTGTTTGTTGGTTTTTTGTTGGTTTTTGTTTTTTGTTGTTGTTTTTGTTGGTTTGGTTTTGGGGTCTTATTCTAAGGGTTTTGTTTGTTTGGGGTTTTTTTATTTCTTTTAATTTTTAGGTTTTTTGTGGTTTTCATTTTACTGGGTGAGGGAGTGGGGGGGGGGTGGCATCATGTTGAACTACTTCAGTCTTAGAGGGGCCATATAACCTGAATGTCAGCCTTCGTGGTAGTCTTACCTTGAAAGCACAAAGGGCCACCGATGCCTACACGGTGTACAATCAGTACAACTACAATCCTATCTCATATGCCCCTCTAGACCACAGAATAAGCATTGACCAGAAGCGACAATAGACGATTTTCATGGCACAACTTTCGTACCACAGAATATCACCAAAACAAACTGAACCAAAATGGCGGTGAACACTATTTAACATCACTACGACCGCCATATTTGTTTAGTATTGTCATGGCCACTAATACCTATTCAAATTGGCCCTTGTGTCGCTTCTGTGTATTTATTTATTCTGTGCTCTAGACTGACTCTCGCTTCCCTAGGTCTCCTGCTATGTGTTTGTTACTACTGTAATACCTTCAATATCAAATCATTGGTATGATGTCATGGTCTTTAACTCTCTTCTCCTCTACTTTGTTGCCCTCGTCAGACAAAGCTCGTTGAAGAGAGACAATACATAGGTCAAAACCTTTTGCTTGGGTTTTCCATTTCCCCGAGGTCGTTCTAATGTGAGTAAAAAGTATCATTACAAACAACTTGCCAATGGTGGATAAGGAATCTCATGATTTTTTTCGGTAATTCCCGAATAGCAGGGTCAAGTTGGTGGGAAAAACCATCCAATGATCTTGTCCTATTACGTCCGCACTTTATACCCAGACTTCCTCGTCCGTCAGTTTATAATAGACATAGTGTTCACAGTTATGTCGGATCGTGTACATTTCTCGTCCTCTTTAGACTCGAGGAGTACATTAAAGAATCTTCTTCTTCTCGTTCACTTTCGATGTCTACTTTAAATGGCAATTCCTGTCGTCATGGCCACGAACGCTGTCGTCTGTCGTCTGCAGGAGTTGGTCTTTTGTGCCCCATAGCTTCTCCAGCAGAAGGGCCTCACTGGTCCATAATTATGGTCTTTCTCATTAAAGAATAAGAATAGATAAATAAGTGAATAAAATTGCCTTTATGTTGTCCTCAAGAACACTTTGGTTTCATGGTGTAATTCGAAAAAAAGACCAAAATAACCCAAGCGTCACTCGCAGTGTAGCGCCCAAAATATAGGCAATAAGAGTCTATTTTCTTCCCCAAGGAAAAAAAACCAACACAATGTGAAAAGCCAGTCTCGAATCCCCCACCATCTGGGTGATTAATGTCACCGTGCCCAGAACATTCGACATTCGAACCCATGGTCCTCAGACAGTCCATTTCGATTAAAAAAAAATGGCATTCGAATCACATTTATTTTTTACTCCACCAGTAGCAGCTAGCAAAGGGTTGTGGACAGTGGTCAGAGAGGCAGCCATTCAAAGACACCAGATTGGAACAAGTTTATCATCATGATCCGGTACTCATACAGAATTACAATCAGACAATACAAAATATATAAACTATATCGGTATCACATTTCAAAATTCATATATTAATTATTGCAAACATAATATTAAAATCTCTACCTCCTTATAGATAAATAAATAAATAGATAGAAGAAATGTAAGCTAAATAGATAGAGAAATAAAGTAAGATATATAACAAAATAACTAATTAACTGGACTAATTAAGTGAATGAATAAATAAGTAAACTGATGAATGAGTAAATAAGTAAATAGATGAATGAATGGATAGATAAGAGAAAATACATAAACTAATTTACCGTAAGAGAAAAAGTTCATATTGTGCTTTCAACTTCATGGGGCATTGTTCATGAAAATGTCAGAAGATATGAACAGTTTATTCAGCTCACACATATTGTTTCGATGCATAAGCTCATTAATGTGACGACATACAAGTTTGTGTAGGTTATTGTTTCATTTTTATTTTTATTCTTTTTGAGCTCGGCAGTCAAGTGAAACCACTTGATTCTATAAACAGATTATGTGAGTGAGAGAGTGAAATACAGAACTTCATCGCGAGTGTCAGGTGTATCTATAAATAGCAACAACACCCTTCCTTCAGTGAGTAAGGTAAATTCGGTTTTGAACTCACACTCACAACAACAGCTTTCCCAGTTCGGACAAATATGGCGGATTTCCATCATGACTTTCTACGTCCCCCTCCCCCTCCCCCGTTCAGGTTGGTATAACTTTAGAAGTTTATCAGGAATAGAAATAGACTTGTTTGGTGCTAATGTGATATCCAGTCCATCTGTTTATCAGTTTATCGTTGTCAATAATATTATTTGTTATTGTTTCTTTTCGAGTGATTGAATTACCCCCTAGATATGTTTGTTTGATATCTTCTACACACCCACGGTCAAGCTTATAAATAAAAATTACAACAGAATTTAAACACACATCGTCAAAGTATTTCTGTCACACACAGAGAACCAAGGGCCATAATGTGACACAGGCAGTCAATGTGTGACAAATATTTCCTAGTTTTGTCCCTTCGTTGGTGACTGTCGCCTTATTCGCTATTCAAGATGGCGAATGTTCACTGACTGTACTGAAGAGAAGCGATAGAATCAATCAGTCTCTGTTCCTGTGATTGTCCGTTAATTTGTCCAGTCTAGCCCAATTGCACCTGACTGGGATGAAACTGAATTGACAGTTATTGAATAACTTTCTCCGTTCTCAGACGTTTAGATAGGAATTTAACTTTTGTTTATACCAGTCACTCGCAAAAACAGTGTTGTTGATTGATGATTGTTGTTGTTTCTTGACTGCTGAGCTGAGAATCGAGAAGTCGGGCAAAGTCCTAGGCATTGTGAAGGCAGTTTGCTTTTAACTGGTGAGTCAAATACTAAGGTTCCAATTTGAACTGCTTGGAAACATCCTAGATATTACACAGACACAAAGGAAAGCTTATATTTATTTGTCATCATATTATATTGATTGTTATTATTATTATAGATTGATGGTTGATGGAATCAATCCTCATGTTTTTATTATGATTTCTTCTGTGGTGGTGGACTTGTTAATATATTGTCAGTCAGTTTCCTGTTGTTCCTCCCATTTAAAACTATGGCAGGTATTCAAAAAGTGATTTTTCTCCCTACAAATCAATTCCTAGTTCGTAATAATATAAGCTCACATTAAATAATTTAATCAGGAGGTTTTTTAAATTAATTTCGTTACAAATAAATTTATGAGCATGGCTTTGTGTTTTTAAATGGTTTTAATTAGATAGAATTAGAGGGAGCTTTTCTCTGTATCTGAATCACTAACGACATCATTCTCTTCCTGAATCCTGAAATGAGTGTATGATCGATTAATGTGGCTTGAAAATGAAATGGGAGTCATTGGCATCCATGGTTCATAGTCAGAGGCTTGACACATTTTAACTGCCCCATCCACCCCTCCCCATGGCCATGTGTGTCTGTCAGCTCTCGTGCCATTATTATTTTTATACAGCCTACTGTCTTAGAAGTCAAGGTTAATGTTTACCCACCGTGTATCCTCCCCCTCACCCCACCCTAAAAAAATATAAAAGCGACTCTGTAGTAACATTTTACAGCACATCTATTCTATAGTTATAATATTTATATAGTATGGACTAGTCTACTACTGGACTAATGTTCGAGGGTGCATACAAAATAAGATTGATTTTGTTTACCAACACTTTTGTAGCCTTCAGTGTCAGCTCCTTCTTGTAGTGTTGACAAATCAGTTAAATGCACTTGTGCAACAACAAAGCAGTAAAAAAGCCCAGAAAACCATGTGAGACCTTATACTGGATGTGTGAGTCACACACGCAAGAACACTCCCTACAGCCGACATCACATTTCACACATATCCTCACAATTTCATCAAATGACGGCCTGGTGATCCCTTGTTTCCTTTGGTTTCGATGCCTCGTTCGGTTCCCTCTACGATCCTCACATCAAACTTAACAACCTAACTGCATCACAAACAAAATGGTCCCAAATTATTTGATCAAGTTGAGAGTAGAAGGATCAGGAATCGGAACAGACACTTACAGTTCTCTTCTCTGATTAATCATCCACTTGGAAGTGAAACGTTAGTCGCCCGCCTCTAATATTTTTATATTATAAGATCAAAATATGAAACGTAGCGGCAAATGGAGAGCGGATGCACAAAAGTGCTAGTTGTCTATAATGGGTATTTTATTTATCTTTTATTTAACACCACACATGAAGTTTATAGCTTCACACGTTTTGTATCGCAACCCTTGATGTTATTATGTTTATATATTTATATAGAATGAGTGGCAGAGGATAAAGAGCTTGGGGTTTTAGAACTAAAACTAAACAGTGTCATGATGATGTCGCATTCGTGATGAATCCTCTAGCCCAGCCAACAGTCCTGGGTATCAGATTCAAATATATTATATGACAGAAGTCCCCAATTTATTCTTGTGTACAACATGGCACGAAGTAATTACAGAAACCATAAGAAATAAGGGATGTAAGTTCGTAGACGCAGAAAGGAAGACGTTGGATAGAAACCAGTGGCGAAAGTTTGTTTATGATGCGTAAGCCTTACACCGAAAGGTACAAAAGGTAAATTGATCAAGAAAGAAAGTTATACTTTTCTTGACTCTATTTCCTGATGATAAATAAATAAAATTGTCTTTAATTTGTCCACAAGGGCACTTTGTCTTTTGGGCATAATTTTTCAAAAGAAGATGGAAACAACCCAAGCATCAGCCGTGGTGCAGCACCGCAATGTTGGCAATAGTGGTTAATTTTCTTGTCCAAGGAAAAGCACAAAATGCCGAAAGCCATTATCAACCCCCCCCCCCCCCCCATCATCGGCGTGGCTAGTTCAATGTCTTAACCTCTCGACCACTGCACCTGTCTGTCTTCTTTGCATGCATAGTTTTTTGTTTGTTGGGCATATTAAGAGAAGCAATGAATCATGACCTTCTGTAGCTACAATGTTCAAATCATGACAAAGTGTAAGGACAACTGTCCAGAGAGAAGAACTACATTTTATCAATTTCAATTTCCATATTATATTATATTATTATAATGTGTCTTAAAAACCAGCTGTTTCAAAGTTTGTTTTCAGTGTGCATACCAGCATGCAATCTCTCATCCTGGGCCAGTCATTCCAACTCAAATTGATACAATGCCAATGTGTTTGTCCCGTGACAAAAAACCTGGTGTGTTTTGTGACCGTTGCTATGTTTGCCATGTCTGCTCCCAGGCTTTCAAGGCCGTAACGTGAGGACTTGATACAACCCACCGACAGTACAGTCTGTCAGGGTCACAGGGGTCGGCACAGGGTCACCACAGATGGTCAATTTGTCCAGGCCCTGTTCAAACATGACAACCCCTCGTGGCATGTCATCGACAAATAATGTCGGTGTGGATGTTTGTGTGACTGGGATCTTGAAGTCTCGTCTTCGTCCCTCCTGTAGTTTATTGCCTTTTGTTCCTGGTTGATTTTTGTTTTGTCCAGTGACTTGAACTTGAACTAAAAAACCTTGGTTTGGTTTCTTGTTTTGTCATTGGTGGAATATTTCTCTGATGAGAATCATTTGTGATCTGGCATTTAGTATGATGACAATCACTGGATATTGGGCTGATGTGTTTCGTATGCCAGTTCGCTGACGATGATATGGTGGTTTTATCGACTATTTAATTCTTGCAGTGAGATGGTTTTATGATCTTTTGGTTCTTATAGATAATTTATCTCTTCTGTTCAGGGGAAAGTCGTTTTTTGGGGTGGGCGGGTTTTACCTTTTCAAAAGTTTGTTTACTTTTTTATCAAGTATTTTTTATGTTCCTTTTTTTAAAAAAATTCTGAAGTGACTATTATTTAATGTTAATTATTATTTATTTCGATTTGCAATTCATCTGGAAGATGTAAGATTTATTTATACAAAAGCAAATTTACTTATATTTTTATGCTTTTCTACTATGGAATAGAAGTCATTATAATTGCAATTCACACCCACAAATTTTTAAAGTCAAATCAAGCAAAATGCAATTTTTAGGTTTTTAAAAAAATTCTTTAAACTATGGAATAGAGGTCTTGTGACAATTTAGACCCGCACATTTTTAAGGCCAATCAAGTTAAGCCCCTGCACGTTACCATCTACATCTCAAACATCTGTTGACGTGTTATTGTTAGAATGGGCATGACTTCCAATCTGTGGTATAAATATCCAATCAGTCTGGATGACACAAGTTCTTTTTGCTGGAGGTAATTAATGATATGATATATTTTTGTTTTCCTTGAGACTAAATGTATATGGACTCAATCTTCATTGCTGGTCCAAGAAATATGTATATATATATATATACCTTTTTTATTATTATTATTATTATTGCTATTACTATTAATATATATATATATTTATTTATTTTTCCCCGATTCATATTATTATTATTATTAATTTATTTTTTTAACATTCATATTATTGTTATTAATATTATTATAATTATTCATATTATTATTCATATTATTATTATTATTATGTGTGTTTTCTTTTTATCCACTTCCAGACAGAGCAGCCCCAACGAGTACGACATGGGGAGGGAGAAAACCAGCTTCAGTGTCGTCAAGTACATCTTCTTTGGATTCAACGTCTTTGTATGGGTGAGTGTGCTGGACAGGTTCTTCAGCTACATTTGTCTTACTCAATGACTTGGACTGAGACAGAACTCATTACATTTTTAGTACAAAAGTATGAAAGTGATTTTTTTCTTTTCTTTCTTGATTTAAAAAAAAATTATTTGCATTCTACAGTTCAATTCAAAATGCATGTCCGCGCTTAAAGGCACAGTATCTCTAAAACTACATGTTGTATCCCAGAGAAGTTTTGCATGGTCCAAATGAAAATGTGATTTTTTTCTGGCTTAAAACCACCCGTAATTAAGGATTTCCCTTATTAGTGCTGTCTATATTATAATCTCCAGTGGCCTCAGGTGGAAATGTTTTTAATGTTTACAGTAAAATATGACACACACACACACACACACATGTGTGGCAACATAAGACAGTAACAACCATGCAAAACCTCACTGGGTTACTAAAGAGATAGTTTTAGAAATACAGGCCTTTATGCGTGGACATACATTTTGAAACAGACTGTAGTTAAGAGTTAAGAAGATAGGTACTGATTTTCTGCTCCCTCTAAATTAAAACTTTTTTATCAGGATAATACAGAATTTTCCTTTCAAGTGTATGGAAGGTCTGTACCTTGTATTGATAGTCATCTGCCTTGAAACAAATAACTCATCTCATCAATTGTATATATCCGTTTCTCATCTGACTCTCTCCTCCCCCCCACTGGTCCCCAGCTTTTAGGATGTGGAGTTCTGACCCTTGCCATCTGGCTGTGGAGTAACCGAGGCTCCAGCACGGCCATCATCCCGACCCACTCGTTCCTGAGCACCTCGTCGTTGTGTATCATCGCCAGCGTCATCGTCCTCATCATCGGATTTCTAGGATGTTTTGGGGCCTTTCTGGAGAACCAGTGTTTACTGATAGGAGTGAGTGTAACATCGCTGTCAACTATTTTATTTTGTTTGGTTTTTTTTACTACTCTGTCGTCTTGGAAAGTTTGTCTTTGTTATTGGGTCATGGGGCATTTGAATCCTGGTTGTGCTGACAATGTTGCGTCCTTGGGAAAGGCTCTTTACATACATGTACATACCCTATTTTTCATCATCTGACTCATTTGCGAAGGCCTACACAGCTACAGACAGAAAGATATTGCTGTTATGATGTACCTCACATGCTGCTCTACTGTATGCTCTCCAAGGAGTTGAGAAGGATATTGAGTGACATGGCCTGCTGGGGCTGGGGTATTAACGATTGCCAATTTCGTGAGTCTGCATTTGTCGGGGGAAACAGACCATAAAATCATCTTTATCGTCTATCTTAACGTGGTTTTTAAAGCTTTTTTATGATTATTATTCTTTTTCTTTTTGGCTGCTGACAAAGATTTGTAAAAAAAACAACCTAAAAGAACTGTGCCGTGTATGACCAGCAGTTTTTAGACTCTTGCGTATATATTGTGATTATCTAACCAATATTACTTTTTCACCACCACTCACCCCCCCCCCCTTTTTTTTAAAATGATGATGACCCCTTGACCACTTATTCCTCCTTTCTTCTCTCCATCCCATGCCCCATGGTGTCCAGTATTTCACTCTAGTCTTGCTGGTGTTTGCCCTGGAGATCACGGCTGGTACTCTGGGCTTTGTCATGAAGGACAAGGTAGGACATTTCATAGTAGAAATGGATTTGATTGCAAGTAGTGTGTAATTCACTGACCTCTGCAATTTATAGTTATTCTTCTAAAGAAAAACATATTAAGTGCCAATGAGCATGTTGGTGGGTGTAGGGATTGTAGAAAAAATTAATGTATCATTTATCATAACACTAAAACAGTGCAATTACATATTGGACAGACATGCATCAACATATTTAGGTTGATAAGGACTTTTCGAATGCAATTTATTCATATAATGATTTGAAACCTTGATAGACTCTTGTTTGTTTGTTGTGTTTGTCTCCAGGTTGCAGACATCATCCAGTCGGAGCTGACCGGTGGGATTCGGTACGATTATCGGACACAGGTACAGATCGAGCTGGAGTCCAAGAACGTGACTGTCTACGACAAGGACAAACGGGGATGGTCCTTGACCTTGGACAACTTACAGCAAGAGGTCAGAAGGTCGTTTTAGTAATCACACCCCACCCCCCTTGTCACTATCATCAGTTATTTTGTTTGTTTATGGTCTAACCATTTGTTGTTTACGTCATCATTTATAATGGCGGCTTCGCAATTCTTTGAGGTTCCCTGGAATTGTGAAAATAGAAACGGTGAGGGTTGTCTGACTTGACTTCCTGCATTTCTCATGAAGTATCATCCAACAGTAGGGAGAGTTATGGGAAGATTCTAGCAGTCAATGGGGATGTATGCTTGGTAGGGGACTGCACATTGGTGTGGAAAGGGGGGGGGGGGGGCAAGGACTGGGTGTGGTAACTGTAATTGCACATTTGATGTTTTTAGTATTATTTTGGGAGAGAGAGTGAGAGCGACAGACAGAAAAAAAGTGACAGACACAGAGAGAGAGAGAGTGAGGGAGAATGAGAGACACACATAGAGAGAGAGAGAGAGAGAGAGAGAGAATAAGAGACACATAGGCAGAGAAAAGGGAACACCGTCCAATGTAATTCATATTGTATTAACCATGTGTGTTTGATTCCCCCCCCCCCCCCTTTTCTCCCTTCCCCAGCTCCGGTGCTGTGGTGCCAACAACTATAGCGACTGGTTCCATGTGGACGCCTGGCCATACCAGCAGTGGGTCCCTGAGTCGTGTTGTACCCGAATGACCCCAGGCTGTGGGAAGGGACACAAAGACCTTTGGTTTCAGCGGGTCAGTACCCACCACACACACACACACATGTCACGCTGTGACATCAACGGGTCAGTACCCAACACTAACACTCACATACCCACACACACTGTGACATCAACGGGTCAGTACCCACCACCAACACACACACACACACAGAGACTGTTACATCATGTTGTCAGTACACACTCACTCACTCTCTTCACTCATTCATTTTATCACAGCCTATATCTTGCCATTTACTTTACTTTTGTCTTTATTTCATTTCGGCCTATTGTCAAACACTATATTATGGCCTGTTTTCTAATACTTTATTTTGACTCATTTTTTATCTCATTATTATGGTTCATTTTTTATCAATTTTTGGACCACCATATTTTACCACTTTATTTTGCTCAATTTTTGGACCTCTTTATTTTGGTCCATTTTCTTTTACTTTATTTTCAAACATTTGATTTTTGTCCATTTTCTGTCACTTTATTTTCATCACTTTATTTTGGTCCATTTTATATCACTTTATTTTCATACACTTTAATATCACACCTTTAGAGACAACCTCGCGGGGGGGGGGGGGGGGGGGGGGGGGGGGGGGGGGGGGGGGGGGGGGGGGGGGGGGGGGGGGGGGGGGGGGG
>JARFNW010041408.1:0-14289 GCA_031763155.1 Dirona albolineata | reverse complement strand
TCTCTCTCTCTCTCTCTCTCTCTCTCTCTCTCTCTCTCTCTCTCTCTCTCTCTCTTTCTCTTTCTTTCTCTCTCTCTCTCTATTTCTCTCTCTTCTCTCTCTCGCTCTTCTCTCTCTTCTCTTCTCTTCTCCCTCCCTCTCTACCTCTCTCTCTCTCCTCCCCCCCCCCTCTCCCCCTCTCTCTCCTCGCTACTTACGTCAGGAATTAGTCGTATACCGACCTTGTGACGTATGTCACTCCGACATACCATCGCCACCAGTAGATCTAACCACCACGAGCATTCATCGCATATTTTCCTTTGTTTGCTACATTACCAAATAGTGATCAGTATGTCACCACCATTGCCCTCATTGTTCATGGATGTGGCAATCAACTCGACCCTTGGTTTTTACATTTAATACCTTTGACACACCTGCTGCAGGCCGCCAAGGCAGCTAGACCAACCACACCAGACGGACAGAGCTGGGCTGGATTGGGCAATAATGACAGCCAAAGACCTATATATGCAATACTGCAATCAGCCTTTGTATATTCATTTATTCCAACATACGCCGACAATAATTATTGCTGCATCCTACCATCGGTGGTTTGCAATCGGTGTATTATGTAGCCCTTTGGTATTTTAGTAGGGACGGAAAAGTGATTATTGCAAGAAGAAACGCCCAAGGCTTGTATTGCAAAACATAATGTTATTGAACATTGCACAGCCAACTCGATTGACTGACTTTGAGAATTGACGTCACGTCGTCTTTACTCTTTGTAGGTAGAAGGCTTAAGCAAAACAAAAGGACGAAGAGAATACTTCGTTGGATTGGTCATGGATTTTATTCATTTTCCAACTATGACTCTCGCCACGCTATCGATCAATGTGTCTATGTATACACGCACGCACCCGCACCCGCACGCACACACGCGCGCGCACACACACACACACACACACACACACACACACACACACACACACATATATATCCATATATATCCACCTGCCTATTCCGATTAATCTCTTCTTTCACAACATTAACATTTATTTCACACATAACCGATTACTGACACATCGCAACCCTGTAGTGTTGTTATATATTGTTTGAACTACGGACCCAGAGTTTCATAATGTATTATTGCTATGTCGTTCAATTTAACCATTGCATCATTGCCAGTAAGAGAGTCATGACGTAATTTGTAATCTTTGGACTTTGATCTTATCTCCTACAGTTGCACCAGTCCGAGAAAAGCATTACACAAGCACTCGAAAACCTATCGGAAACTCAGGTATGGATGAGTGTATTAAGTGGACTAATTTCATTAAGATAATGAGTCACAACTGCTATATTATAATTGTCATCATCATCATCATCATCATCATCTCCACCACCATCGCCGTTACTATCACCACATCCATTACCATCACCATCACCATATTCATCACCACCATCACTGTCACCATATTCACCACCATCTTCACCATCATCCTTAATAGCAGTATTGAATTGAGATCATCTTGGTTTGCCTGGCATTCATATTTTCATCATCAAGTTTTCAAGTAAATTCTTCTCATCTTTTAGAGTTCCCTAAGCCAAATTTGTCTTAGTATTTGACAGCTAATTGAATTACTCAGGATGTTCCTGAGCATACAACTTAACATTTTATCTGCATGATTTATTCATAGCTTCAATTGCCTTCTCTCATTCAGGTGAATGATTTCCTATCTGGCCGGGCACCCCTCATGCTTGCCATACGGATGGGAGAAAACATGGTCTTTGTCCAGCTGCAGTTGTCCACTGTGCAGGGTCAAGGCCAGGCTCAAGGTCAAGGTAGTAGTGTCCAGCCGAGGCCCCCAGTAACTTCCATGACTCCTAGGACGGCAACTCTCCTCTCCCAAAGTGGATTGTCTGCCTCAGCCCTTGCTCAGGCCACCAGGTGTCTTTCACGTCGCATTCATCATCTCCAAGGCATGGGGAAATCATCATCCTCGGCAACAAATTCCATGGTTGGTTGATTTCTCTCTATATGATATTATCACAATCTAAATTTTAAGAAAAATTTAATGTTTCTGGTCAGTATGATTTTTTAAAAACCCCGGATTCCAAGATTCCAAAGACTGTTTTTTAGCCAGTTTTTGTAGCCTCTACTTTCAATTTTCAGCTCTTAATTTTTAGATTTAATTGAAATTTATGAGAGTCACATCTTTGAATCTTATTACCTTTTTTGTATATTAATTTTTTCTTGATTTTTCTTTTTTCCAAAAAAAGGCTGTGAATCCAAATCAAATTACAAGAGCAACTGTACCCATGACAACCACGAGTAACTTGCCATCATCATCGCCATCCCCCTCATCATCTACTTCATCGTCGGGAAATGTGCCCACTCCCTGTCCTGTTATGATGGCTACCCCACAGCCGAGATCATCATCAGCCACCCCAACCCCCAAACCCTCAGGCCAACTCCAACTACCCACCTCATCTCCCCTGCCACCAAACCTCCCCTCCTCTTCCACTTCCTCAATCCCCTCCCCTCCTCCCAGTCCAGGGGCGGTAATCAACTCGCTCAAGCATGTCGGCAGTGGTGTCTACAGTGGCACTTTTTCAGGTAGGCATGGAAACAGTTTTGGGGGGTCACCCTGCATTTTTGTTTGTTTTTATGTTGCAGTAGTGGGTTTGTAGATGATTTAACACTATCATCAATCATTATCACCCATTAAGGGTTTTGCAGTTCAGTGCCAAATCCACTCTTCTTTTATAAAAAGAATAATAATTGTTTCAAGATAGTACTAGTAATATGTAATGTAAAAAAAAAAAAGTAGGAAAGTCTGAAATATTTCATCCTGGTTTCCACTGGGCCAGTGATTGACTAAAAGTAAAAGAATTCCTGATGCACTGGAATTGAATCGGTCAAAGTATGTTGTTCTTAATCTTTTGAACTGAGTTCAATTACAAATAACAAGGGAAGGATATTTTTCTTTTGGTTTTGAACATTTAAAGGGGAAAAAATCGTATGTTATTTTATAAGATAGAGTTATTAAAGGACAAAATTTATGACATCTTGATTGTGGATTTTAGTACTTTTTGTTGTTGTATGACCTGTATACTTAAACACAACTCTTTGAATTTTCCTCCCAACAGGCACTCTGGATCCTTCTTTGCAAGAGCGTAATGGTCAACCACGCCGTAGTGTCCACACTATATTGCACATCCTAAACGATTTGTTGGTGGCCTCGCCCAACAGGCCGCAACCCAAGCCCCAGCCAGCCAGCCCCTCCTGCCAACACAAAAGCCAACACCCACAGGTTTTCTTCAATCAAAACTCCGTGTTGACCCCTCCACCCAGCCCAAAACAGACAGAGAATTCTGGTGAGTTGAATTGAAAGGAATCTTGTTTGAGGGCTGCACCATACTTGACATAGTCAGTGTATTGATACAATTGCCCCTTCCAATCAGGACTCTGCAATCGTAATTTCCGTTCACAAATTCGGCGGTCTTCCCGGTTGAAAGTTAGATAAAGCATCTTCACAAAAAACAGCATGAGCAACCTTGCGGGTTTAATCATTTTAAACCATGTTTTCAAAAAAAATGTTTGTGTTGAGCATGGTATTATCTATAATTTCCTGATATAACTTTCGGAACGATATTTTTAGTTTGTATTTTTTAGAATTAGTTGTTCCTTTTTCCTTTTAAAGGTCTCTTTGGTCCAGTCGTAGAATTAATGATAAGATGAAAAATGTCATGATGTCTAAAACTGGATTTTAGATGTTTGAATTTCTTTTTCATTCTTCTTTTGTTTATGATATTACAATTTGTATAGGTTGTACAAATTTATTATAGTGTGAGGAACATACATTTCATTTTATTTTTTATTTTTTTAATGAATCCTTTTTCTATTTCTTTTAAAGGATCCTTCGTAACTGAAAAGGCTGACAATGAACTTCTACGAGGCAAGATGCAGAGAGTTCAGATGATGCTTGCTCAAAGGAAAGAGCAAAGAGGCAAACGCAGACAGGCCATTGGACCTTACTCTCGACAAATGAACAATATAGCACCCTCTGACTGTTTCGGCAGTTGCTCATCGTTTTCACCAAACACGCCATCAGACATGGACTCTTGTGTAGCCACGGCCCAGCCATCCTCAGATACATTATCTACGACAGCCTCCTCCTCCTCATCATCATCATTGCCGTCAACATCATCACCATCTTCATCAAACCCTTCAAGCTCGGAGCGTCACAGAATTTGTTCCCATGTGGATGAAAGTGGTGAATGCTGCAGCTCCTATGGGAAGAAAGGCATCGAGCATGACTCTTTGGTCGTGTGAAGAACCTCATTACGGTCATTTGATGCTCATAATTTGGATGGCCTTCACCCCAATGAAGGTCAAAACTTTTGCTGTGCCTAAGTTGCACATAGCAATTTTTGGATACTCGTCACTTTTTCCAGCATCTTGCGACGTTGGAAAAATACAAAGAGTTTTTGTAATACTTAGCAACCAAAGCCTGTATGAATAAATTACATATTTATGAAAATGGCATATTTTAATGGAGCTAGTATTACCATTCTGGTTTGTTGGTCTTTTCTTGCCACTGTTATATATGTATGAATTGTTTTGGTAGATGGAACTGTTCCATTAGAGCTGTCCATGTCATCAAACGTTTGGGGTTTTGGATTTTTAAAAGACTTTTTTTTTCTTTTCATAAACTGCTTTTGTATTGTGTGCAACATAAATATATACTACTTTGAAATAAAGTAGGTATGTAATCACACCCTTGAATTTATTTAGCAAATTACACGAAACTATTTGAATTTCGAATTTGAAATCTCACATTTTATCATTATGGTACTATTTTATGATTTTTTGACAATAACCAAAAACCTATAACATGGCATAAATATCTAATGGCCTGCTTGGAATCAGTATTTATGCACAAAACACTTAACTGTCATGTGTACAACTATCAAAGACAACAAATTACCTACCTCTAAGTTGAATCTTAGTTCAGTTGTTTAGAAAGTACAGATTAAAAAGCCAAACCCGATTTGATGACATGTATGATATGATATTATGAACTATGAGGCAAGACGACTAATTCAAAGGGAACCCTTGTAAAAGGGCAGTAACTTGGTGATGGAAGAAAAATGACTCGACTACTTATACTTCTATAAGCAGGGAGGTAACCTGATGGAAGGATACTGTATCCTGGGTTAAGTTGTGGTTATGGAATTATTTTTTTTGTATCATGTATAGCATTTTCTCACATTTATTGCTGTATTAAAATTTTTGATTTTTATTTTTTTTAACCCTTTGCAATAATCAGCCTGCTGTTTTGGTGTGTTATATGTGAATAGGAGTTACATTTTTCTTCTTTCTTTTTTTTTAACCAAAGTTGTATACTGGCTAATGTATTGAATGTGAATGTATCATGTATGGGATGTTAATTTTGATATTAATTTATCACAATGTAGTTTTTTTTTTATGATTGGGAATCTCTTCGGGTCCTAGACATGAGTTGACTCCCCAGCAAATCATGACATTTACCATGACAAAAATTACAAAAGGAAATTGTATTCCAACATTCAGAGCAACATTTCAAATCTAACAATCTAACTTGGAATGAAGAAAATAATTTGTCTCTTGTATTTGTTTTAACAGAATGATGCTGAATCGGCGTTATCGGGCTCAGGCTACTAATTATATTTTGTGAATAATTGAATTGTGTGAATATTTGTTTGAAATGGATTTGATGTGTATTCAAAAGTTTTAGAATCATTTTCCCCTATCATAACCATTACTGGCATAAAAGAGAATAATTTCAACATTAAAATTACAGTCGTTTGAGGGTCTGAAACATTGTGTAATTTGATAACCAATTTTGAGTACTACCTCAAGAGTCATAGGACAGGAAGTGAGATCATCTATGAAAAGGGAACAAACTTCTTTTGAAGGGCTATTTTTATCAAGGGAATAAAATGGAAGGCATTTTTATATACATAATTTCTCTGTTTTTAATCTTTCGTAGTGTGGAAACATAATCCACTTTAGATCATGGACAATCTGTGACTTTGTTTGATTGCAAAGACGTAAAATTAGAAATTCCTTATCTGGTGTGGATGGATAAGACAGACCTGGGTTCAGGCAGTGATAAACGTTACCAATTACCTCATTGTGTTTATTTTCAAGCTGTTGTTGTTCCCTTGCACTTTTTATCTAAACTACAGCCCATATTTTTTTTTTCTCTCATTCTAATAACAATGTTTATTATATTTCTTTTCAAATCACTAAACGGTCAAAGGATTGAATTAATTGATGTTGATGAAATAAAAGCAATTCAAAACAAAGATACGATGTGACTGAATTTTGAAGAATAGCTGATATTATATTTTAGAGTAGTAGCTTCAGTTTCGAAGAAAAATTATACAATGTCTAATGCATTTTAGATTGTTATGTATTACACTTCAAACCCTTCGGATCATCTTTTAATTGCTGATGGTGCATACAAACAATGTTTATAGGGAGTCCCTCATTAAGCATTGTATTGTCATCCTTGGGCAAGACAGATGCTTTATCTCTGATTGCCTCACTAGACCCTGGTGTAGAAATCATTACTAGCATCAGCTGACAGCTTTAGCAATTTGCTTTAGAATTTCCTATCCTGGTAGCAAACTCACTTTCTGGTGATTGACTTGACACTATGGAAACTGGGATCAGCCCTGGCTACATGTCTCATACACCCCCACCTTTCTATAGCAAAGCATTTATTGTTGTTCCCTTGTTGTCAATGACTCAATGTTAATATCACAATCAGAGAGGAATTATGTGAATTACGAGTTAAAAATTCAGTGCAGATGCACACATTTTTGATATTTTGTAAGTTTTATTTTTATTTGCTTGTGTTAAGCATTTCTGCAAAAACCACAACTATTGGGCTTGAAACAGCCAAACAGAACATGGTGGTTATTTTGGTAGATATTTTCACTCCATGCACTTTTCTTGTACCTTTTGCAATTGTTGACATAATTGTGTATTAATAAACATCTTACGTTTTCAATGATTTATTGCTGTTGACCAATTTTTTAAATCTTCAAATGCTTTGTCAAAGTTACAAAATTGTAGCTGAAGGAAACATCCATTATGTTCTTAAATATTTTGATGAGTTTGAAAACTAATGAAATGGGGGGTTTTTTTTCATTTTAATTTATCAGTCATTGATATTAGTGCACGCAAATGAACTGTCTTGTGAAAAAAACCCAATAATTTACTTTGTTTTATGTTGAGTTTAGCAGGGGATTTCTAATTTGTTATTATGAGATGAAGATAAAGTAACGGGTATGTTTTATTTGAAGTATGCAGTGTGTTTAGTTTGATTCCTAACATTGATTCCTAACATCTATTTTCTTTTACTATTTCTGAGAATTAAAAGTTGACTTCAAGGATGAAAAGAATGATTTCCTGAAAAGTTAAGCTTTAATCATAACAGTCGAACATTCTTTTTTTTTTTTTAAATATGATTTAAATATAAAATCGACCTCTTCCATCAAGTAACTAATGTTTGATGGTGTGCAAGCCACCATAAGCATGACGATTTATTGATGCAAGTTTAAAGATTTTGTCGTATCCCACTCCATTCAAACCGCTTCACAGTGTTTGATCCAGCACTATGTCCAGCCCTGAATGATACACACATCACCCAAATAAAAAAAATGATCCAAATTTACTTGAAGATGCTCAGATCCCCATACATTGCTGAAAACAAATGTAGAACTATCAATGGATCTGAAATTTTTGACAAGCAGGTGAACAGCCCACTGTGAGAAACCACAAATGACAGACTTAATTCTGTGTTACCACAGTTGATTAGCACATTATGGAAACTGTTTCTTTATAACTCTATTATCTATGTATTCAAGACAAAAATGTTCATTATCATTTTTTTATTTTTTTTTTTTTTTTATTTAAAAAAAAGAAGGCAATTATCTAGGTGTGCTAATGGCTATGGCTAATGTCAACATTAGAATTCATATTTATTTGGTCTAGATTGCATGATGCTAACTTTGTTGGGGGTTGTTTTTTTTTAGTGTTTTTTTTTTCTTTTCTTTTTTCTTCTTGTTATTTTTTTAATAAATACTTGGGATTGTTTTGACTGTGGTTGTAAAATAATTGATTACGGTTGCTTTTGCCATACTTTTATTTTTTAGCAATGAGCTTGTGTATTATGTTATACAAGAATGACAAAGAGAACAACGGCAACATGGTCATTGTTTTTCTTTTGATATTATGGACAATATTATAGTAACTTTGTCAGGTTATTTTTACACCACAGTCAAAGTGATCCCTCATTATTAAACCTATGTATACAATGCGAACCCCATTTTTTTCTTCTTCACAAAATAAAATAGTACAAGATAGCCCAAGAATTGAATTATGTGTTGATTATTATTTTTTGTTTTTGATCTGTATTGCTCTCCAATGATGCTGTTGGTGGTGATGGGATGGGAATGATGATGATGGTGGTGATGTATGGGATGGGAATGATGGTGGTGGTGAGGGGATGGGAATGATGATGGTGATGGAAATGGTGGTGGTGATGGAAATGATGATGGTTGTGGTGATGTATGGGATGGGAATGATGATGGAAATGGTGGTGGTGATGGGATGGGAATGATGATGGTGATGGAAATGAATATGGTGATGGGATGGGAATGGTGATGGTGGTGGTGAGGGATGGGAATGATGATGGTGATGGAAATGGTGATGGGATAGGAATGATGATGGTGGTGGTGAGGGGATGGCAATGATGATGGTGATGGAAATGGTGGTGGTGATGGAAATGATGATGGTGGTGGTGATGTATGGGATGGGAATGATGATGGAAATGGTGGTGGTGATGGGATGGGAATGTTGATGGTGATGGAAATGATGATGGTGATGGAAATGAATATGGTGATGGGATGGGAATGGTGATGGTGGTGGTGATGTATGGGATGGGAATGATGATGGTGGTGGTGATGGAAATGATGATGGTGATGTATGGGATGGGAATGATGATGGTGGTGGAAATGATGGTGGTGATGTAATGGGAATGATGATGGTGGTGGTGATGGGAATGATGATGGTGGTGGTGATGGAATGGGAATGATGATGGTGGTGGTGGAATGGGAATGATGATGGTGGTAGTGATGGGAATGATGATGGTGGTGGTGATGGAATGGGAATGATGATGGTGGTGGAATGGGAATGATGATGGTGGTGGTGATGGAATGGGAATGATGATGGTGATGGAATGGGAATGATGATGGTGATGGAAATTGTGGTGGTGATGTGATGGGAATGATGATGGTGATGGAAATTGTGGTGGTGATGTGATGGGAATGATGATGGTGGTGGAAATGGTGGTGGTGATGGAATGGGAATGATGATGGTGATGGAAATGATGATGGTGGTGGTGATGGGATGGGAATGATGATGGTGATGGAAATTTTAATGATGATGGTGGTGGTGATGGGATGGGAATGATGATGGTGATGGAAATGATGATCATGGTGATGAGGGTGATAACGATGATGATCATGATGATACTGATTAATAATATTAAGATGATTGGTGGGTTGGTGGTAATTATGATAGTTTGAATGTACATAGCATATAAGCTGGTGTATTTGCATAGGATCCAATTTGGAGGTTACATTGATTGAATCATGCAAAGTGAGGATTGCAAAGGTTGTAACAGCTTCTCCATCATAATGGAGCAAATTGGGCATCTTGGTTATAATACGTAGCTTCCTGCTGAATATGCATACACGGTCCCCTATCAATGAATCGGAGTGTGTGGTCACGTGACAACAAACACTAGGGTCCATAGGGTCACTAGTATCAGTTACACAATAGCCATCTGGGCAACGTGACTGCGGCATGGGAAACGTTTTGTGATAGTCGTGAATATTATGATAATACCATATCGCCAAGGTGCTGCTACTTAATGGGCCACGTAATTTTTCATGGTTTTGAGAAAATCGAAGGGGCGGGTCATCATTTTAAAACAAGGCTATTTAATTTCGGTCATTTTACTTTCATAATACAATATCAATATCATTGGCGCATATTTTTTTTCCTCTTCTTTAAAAAAAAAAATAAAATCTGCGAGGGAGGTCGTCACATATGGAATGTAGTTGTGGGCTATTTTCAAGTTGGCCTAAATCCATATTCGCCATACTATGGTAGCATCTTGACGATATAGCCTGAACGACATTTTGTGAATTATGCCTGTAGCTGAGAACTCATTCATACCTGAGTCGAGAGAGGAGAGGAAAAATGTGTAAAGAGTCTCAACATAGGTAGCTTCAGCCAGGATTCGAACTCGGGACATCTCGGTCTCGTGTCGAGTAGCCCAACCTCTCAGCCACCGGATGTCACATCATGTCAAAAATGATTGGCAATCATTTCATGAAGCCTTGATATCATTTATCATTATGGTATCATCAGGTTCAATGGTGGCAGGTGTTTGAAACTCAGGCCCGACATTTGAAGACTGATGGGGAAATGACTGTAGTCACACACACACATTCATGACACTGAAAAAACGGGAGTTTGAAAGCCCTAAACTATGTTGTCACCATACCATTGTAAGGGTTTAAGTAGGCCTCAATGGCCTTTGTCACCCTATCTCATTAGTCATAAACAAGCACTGATAATAAATGAATGCAATGTCAATCGGATAATTGATCTAACCGTTTCTACAGGACTACTGTTATTACCTCACAGTCTCCGTTGGACTATTATGGTCGTTATTCCATATTATTATATTAGATATTCTTTCGTTCGAACGTCTCAAGTTCCGGACAAGGCTCGTATTTAACAAGTTCGATAGTTAAGGAATGAAAGTCGATGTGTTGGGATTGGGGTATTGGGGTAGGGGAGATAATCAAGAAAATGTCGAAATTGACTATTGTAATTTTTCCATATGAGTCGTCATTTTAAAGTGTATGATCTCAAGCGGTAAATGAGGACATCGATCTCGAAATGAAAATACCCATGATGACGTTTTTGCGATGGTTAAGGACAAGAGTGATTACGGGGAAAAAAATAAGTGGAGGGATGTAATGTAGTAGAAGAGTTGTCTGACTGGCTTGATACAGGATACAGATATATTATAATATGGGTTTATAGTTAGTATCCCCATACAAATACAGGCTCACGGACTTAACATTTTACAAACCGCCCCCCCCCCCCTTAAAATAAACCCAACAGGCAGCATCATTCAACTCCTCTACTATCTAATGATCATACAGTATACCAACGATTTGGGCGCATCATTTGAACATCCTGACCATCGGCCAGTAACCGACTACTCATTCAAGTCAAGTGAGGGGGGGGGGAGGTGTAAAGAGTCTTCCCGGCGAAATGTGCCGCTGTGACATTTTACTTTCATGATTGCCTTTGGTCCGTATACTGCTATCTGTCGCTGTCGATGGAGTGGTAAAACATAGCAAAGTAAATCAAGAACTAAGGAGACACAATCACTAATCAGTGTTGTTATTGTGTAAAATTTATTGTTGCAAATATTTATCAAATGAGAGATGAAACATTAGACAGGCAGGCAATTATTAGTTCCATATGACACAATACTTTGATGATATTTTCATGCAATTAACATCACAGACAAATCTGGAAACACTTAGGAGCATCGCGCACAACAAGATCAATGATTTGCTTTCACCTCAGAGATCAAGAAAACGGCCGAAGCTGCGAAATCCGACGAATTAAGACAAGTCGGTCAAGCCATTCTCAAGATGATCCGTGTTCTCGAAATAAAATGAGTTAAACAGACAGATAAATAAATATGTTCATTCAATTAAAAATTCATCTCCCCCTCCCCCATCCCTTCACCACCGGAACAGACATACCACTTGCAAAGACGATGATTTATGGTTTACAGCGATGCGTTAATTTTATGGCGAGTTAAATCTACGTTGACCTGACAAAGTTAGCGAGCTGATATAATTTATTGTTCTAACACTTAATGATATAGCATGCGCACCACTCTAGGAGGACACGATTCCAGTTCTCTTCCACCCGAGTCATCGCAAACTCAGTCGGGTAAGGCACTCAAATTCATGCACCGTTCTAGACTGGTGTCTTAGCTGAGGTGCATCTCATTCAGGGTGCGTTCGATGGTGTCAGGGCTCACATTGGGCCGGGTGCAGATGATATACAGGGCCTGGTCAGCCAGGAACTCGGGCCATGTCACTGATCTAAAAATAGAATATGATATAAATGGAGAAAGTACTCATGATAATCATTGACTCAATTCTTTTTTACTTATTTATTTATTTATTCGCTATTTTATTTTATTTTTATTTAATTAATTAATTTATTATTATTTTTTTGTTTTTTGTTTTTTGTTTTTTGTTTTGTTTTGTTTTTTTGGTGATTATTTTTTTTTTTGGGGGGGGGGGTGTATCATGTTGTAATCGTGATAAGTTAAGACAGATAGAAAATGACGAATTTTGGTTTCCATTTCCGTTTGTCTTAATCTGTTACGATAAGTAAATAATACACTAAGATATATGTGTCCAGGTAGAATGGTTCAAACGGTTTCCGTAATTCCACAAAATGAATGCCGTGTACTTCTATTGTCGCTTTTATAATAATATGTCGGTAAGAATCAACAATGAAACAATTACAATTTTTTTTATTTTTTTTTGTTCACGTAAGCTTTGATTCTATGTGTAATACCCCTAATATTATGCTATAAATAGTACATGAAATCATCTTACTCTCTTTTCTTGTTGTCCCCGTCCACATACATTTGTGCTCTGACCTCTGCGTGAAGATCTAGTTTGGGGCCCATATCAGAAATGCCCTCTCTGCAGAATGGAACCAAAAAAACAACCCAAATAAACATAACAAACAACATCAAAATAATACCCAGTCGTCTTGAAAATACATCAATTATTGCAAAGCATGGTTTTCATTTTTTATCTAATTGGTGATGCTTATCAAAACGAGAAATCACATTGTCAGCACTGATATATTCATTACTTGATTTGTTTACTGGGGGGGAAAGGGGGGGGGGGGGGCAGCCTGGCCTTATTGACGGTAGCATATTATTTGGAAGGTTGAAACAGCCTTGTTATTTGTGTTCATTTGATACACAACCCCAGCTTCTATCAAGACAGGCAATATTCGTTTGGTCGGTGGCCGAGTGCTTAGGCTTCTTTGTAACATCACATCTTGTTTTTATGAACAGACTAGCGAAGGGACGGGTCTCCGGACGGGATAGGACACCGGACAACTGGGCATTAGCAGCTTGGTTTGGTTCGTCAGGCAATGGTGATTCATTCTAACCGACCAAAAACAGTATTTGGTCGGTTAGAATTGATCACCTTTGTCTGATGAGCCAAACCAAGCTGCTAGTGCCAAGGTGTCCGGTGACTTGACCCGTCCAGAGTCCCGTCCCTCCTCTATGTATCGTTTTCATTATCTAAGCAACTAAGTTTCATCATTTTACTTCTAATCATCTTAATCGTATAAATGTAGGTCCGAGTTCGAAAACGAGGTTAAGTCAAATTATTTTACTAAAATGTGATTGCCCGCATCAATGTATAAAGTCCATCTATAAATAGCAATGAAGTAATACTATTACCAAGGCTTACAAAAATAGTATCGGTAGCCTCGACTAGTACGACTAGTACCAAGGCATCCTTAATGCGTATCAAAGACGCCTCGGCTGTGTAAATAGTACCCATCGCCTCTGATGAATGACCAGTTTGAACTCGTTTCTATCAAACCACAAAGTGAGTTAAGCTGGAGGGTCTTGTTCTGGTTTTGGGGATTTTTTTGGTGGGGTTTTTCCCCCTTTTTTTCTTTCTCGAAATAACTTAGATGTAATTTATTAGCCTCATTCTTGAACTCATCCTTTCGCACACCCTGTGTATAATACTTGTGTGCGTGACCATCACAATAACCTGTTGACTACATACTGTGCGGCTCCGTGTGCAAATCGCTGGCACCATGTCCTGACCGCTTGTTTGGCCTCGAGAAGGGACAACACCCCATCGTGGTCAGAGTCCATTGACCGGAACAAGCTGCGGCACTTGATGACCTCCTTCTCTGTCAGCAGGGACATCAGTTCATCCTTGATGAATAGATAGGGTGGGTGAGAAGTGGGGGGGGGGGGAGGGACGGTAAGGTAATACGTTTAGTGTTCCCAACTCTACTCATTCCCTCTCTCTCTCTCTCTCTCTTTCTCTCTCTCTCTCTCTCTCTCTCTCTCTCTCTCTCTCTCTCTCTCTCTCTCTCTC
>JARFNW010041297.1:0-14290 GCA_031763155.1 Dirona albolineata | reverse complement strand
CAGTGGGCTGATCCCCTGCTTGCCTTAAAAATCTTGATCCATAGATTTTCCAGCTCTGTATCAGGTCATGTGTACTTAGTGGAGCACAGACTTGCACGTAACCTGGATATGTTTTACCTGAGTCTGCACATTGATGCTTTGAATACTTGTACACTGTCCTCGGCCAGACACAGAGCTGGTCACTACACTGTTTAACCACGGTTCTAAAGGGAACAGATAATAAACAATGTCAACATAACAGGTTTTTTATATAGATCTTTGATTCTAGTTCTAGCAAAAAACTGATGTGAATGTGCCGGATGAGAGTGGCTTCTGTTGCAGACATACCATAGTCTATATTACAATCTAAAACTAGAACAGTTATAATAGTTGTAGCGGCATTTCAGAGTCAAGTGAAATTTATTATAATGTTACATCCAGACATCTCAATCTAAGTAAATTTGTCTTCATTGTCTGAGTTTTCGCCATTTCAGAGTCAAGTAAAATTTATTATGTTACATCCAAACATCTCAATCTAAGTAAATTTGTCTTCATTTTCTGAGTTTTCGGCAGTGATGTTTTGCTTCTCCTCGTGTGAAAGTGATTACAATGCAGGTCGATTGTTTTAATAGAATGTAGAGAAGAGATTTAAAAATGCACTGGAAACCATGTGATATTGGGCATGGTTAGGGCCAAAAATTGAATTTTATAACGAAATAAAAGCACGTATTTATGTATGGGGGCAAAAATTTGTTTCACTATAAGATAAGTATAAGTTAAGTAGGCCTATGAACGCGTATTTCATGGGCAGTTGAATTTTAATTCTAAAATCTGGACTAACAACAATTCATTTTGCTATAATGTGCTAGCTTTGCTAATGCTAGTACTAGTGCTTGACATGTTTTTACTGTATCTGTTCTAGAGTGTATATATATGTATAAATGGTTACCAGGTATAATGTTTTTCTGTTCCAGCTACCCCATCCAGACAGCTATGTTTTCGTTTAAGACCATCTGTAGCTCACACTGTGGTGAATAGGAGACTGTACAGTGTGGAGGGGGTCAGGAATGGAGACAGAGTCGGCCAGAAATCAGAAAGGTAGCTTTTGGTTTTCTGTCTCATGTTATCAGATGGGGAAGATGCATGGCTTATACTTATAGTCATTCCATGAGTTTTTATAAAAACTAGTGCTTGTTTTAACAAGCATCAATAACAATTGTTTGATCAAAACGAATGGGATGAAAAGAATAACCAGCGGCACAAGTGTTATTATATTATTATTTTATACCACTAAGTCATAGTGTGTTGTCTAGCCATGAAAACATTTTTCCCCATTGTACAGTATTGTTAATTTTCCGGGAACTCGATGTTAAATTTCCATTACACATTCTGATGAGATACAGTTCAAGTCATGAGGCAGAATCATTTTTGTCCGTCTAGAATCACAAATAAAACATCATGATGTAAGTTGCGCAAGCTAAAATTTTTTGTCATCGTCAAATTATTATTTTTATTATCATTACTTTTGAATGAAACTAACTCTCTGTCCTATTAGCGTTCCAATTCCTATGCAGCTTCAATATAAACATAAACACATACCTTTAAACTTTATTATATGAAATAATTGTTTGAGATTTTGGGTACCTATTAGGTACTTTTCAAGATGCCGGCGTATAATATGAAACGAACTCTGTTCTATTAGCCTTCCAGATCCAGGGCAGCTTCAATATGAATTAAATCTGTTGTCAATGTATCATATATGAATTGTATTTTGTTATAGCTTTGACGGCCATAAAGACGAGTCAGACGCCCGCGCTGACCAGGAGGCGATGGATGAAGAGGAGGAGTACGAACATTCCATCAGACAGAGAATCCTGACTGCGTCGTTAAATCACGTCCTGGAACACGGATGGACTCAGCAGGCCATCGAAGCAGGTGAGAGACAGGACACTGACATGGCTGTTGACAAAATGGATAAACGAGGAATACGTCAAGTGTCAAGAAAAAATGTAATCATTCCAAGACACACGGTGAATTTTAATGAGGGGATGGGAAATAAATTAACTGATGGATCTGTTGCAAACTGAGTTGGTTTCCAGGAATAAAGTGTTAAATGTTAGATTCCACCTACTCACGTGCGATTTGGTGCAGACATCCTGCAAAATTATTTTCTGTCAGTCTAAAACTAAAATCAAAACAAAAAAAACCAATGACATTTTTTACAGCTGTTTGTTCATGGAAGCTAAGATCTCTTTAGTAAGGCTTGACCAGAGCTATTGACCTGACCTCTCGGCCATCGCGCCTCCTTTTCACAACAGGAAGGATAATATCAACACAACTCGCAATGTACGTTCTCAAATCCTTTGCCTTGTAGGCCTCAGGCAATGAAGACAAATCTATTCTGATTGGTTGAGTCGTTTTGGTGTAGGTAGCAAAATGGATGCAAGTTATTGATTTTCAGTGTGGATTGTGAAAGTGTTTATAAATTATGTTATGAATATACCTATATTATATATCTATGTATGGATGAACTAGGCTGTTTGGTTACATCATTGTAAATTATAATGTAGAGATGAGACATTGAATTGGAAGGTAATTACTTTTTGTTAATGGGTGTATTGTCGGTGAAAATGCCAAACCGTGAATGACGTTGAATCCAAATCTTAGAAGAGAAGAGCATGTGGTCGACCTACACGGTTTGGTTATCAGTTTCGGAGTTACACGCCTGCGCCTTGTGACCGATTGGGACCTTTTATTCAATACCTTTTATTATTTTATTATTATTATTAATGCACACTGGGTAATTTACAGCGTAGAGACAAGGATACACACTTGCTTTTGGTACAGAAAAGAAAGTGAACAAATTTGTTATGGTCTTACACAGTTTAGATTTTCACGGATGGTGTGCACAACGTTAGTTTAATAATGAATGTACATTGACAACTATCTCTTGCAGGTGCTCAGGACGAGGGTCTCTCTGCTGTCGCCCACGGCATGTTTGAGAGAGGCGGGGTGGAGATTATCAACCACTTCTACAAAAAGTGCAACACCGAATTGGCTGAGCATCTCAAACAAGAGGTGGAGAGAATGAAAGCCGAAGGGTTGGAGTGAGTAATTCAATCTACTTAAGTCAATATTCAAGGGGACGTACAGTAGCTGAAAAGATTGATTTTCATATGAAGTATGATTATATGATTCAGTGCATGTGTGATATTATCCCAGTCGTTTACCACCAACAATATTTTTTTCTCTCTAAAAATATTTTTCTGCTGCTTTTACTTTTAGTCCATATTTCTTCTCTCCTATCACAAGTCTTAGATTCCTTCATTTATTGAATATAGGAGCCCCATTCTAATAAAAACACTGCTTTTTTTTCTTTTCAGTAAGCCAAAGGTCCGCCCATTTATTCAGCATGCAGTTGAAACCAGATTGAAAATGATTGTTCCTTATCACAGCATTTGGAAGCAGGTCAGATGGTTTTTCATGAATTCAACCTTGTGTTACTTATTTTATTTATACAAGAATCTGATAATATATTAATTAGGTTATAAATCATGCATAGGTGGGGATATAGTATTGGCGTTATAAGGTGGGTTAGATGAATGGTTTTTTGTAATTCATATTCCATATAAAGTAGGCATATATATAATATTTTATTTTAAATGATTTTATGTCTCATTTAATTGTCAATGTCAATATATAATTTTGTGAAGGACTGTGTTTTTCTTTTTGAAGCTATCTCTCTTTTCATCCTTGCTCTCGCTCTCTCTGTTTCTCTCTCTCTGTTTACTATCACTGTCTCTGTTTACTATCACTCTTTCTCTAATTACTCTCTCTCTCTATCTGTGTGTGTGTGTGTTTGTCTCTATTTGTCCATCTTGGTTGGTGTTGATTTTTTTATCCTCACTAGAAGCGAAGTAATCATTTGATATCAATGACCCATTGCCCTTATTATATTGATGCCGCTATTTTAACGTCTGTCTCCACCAGGCTATGGGAATTCAAACATTGCCGCAGAACGCCCCGGAATCCTGGCTGAATCTGTCCAATCTGGTCGATGACATTTGGTACTATGCAGGTGACAGGTCAACAGATGTAAGCTTATTGTGGAGATTTGTTTTTGATAATTTGTGTTGTTTGTAAGATCAAAACTTTCGTTTCATTCGTTTCATGCTTATACTACAATATTTTGTAGTGCCAGTATCAAATCAATGCTTGTGTTTAACTGCAAACAGAAGACACATGGCAAAATATGATTAAATGGTTGTTACTGCATTTTTTGTGGCTAGTTCACTCTAGAAACAAAGTAAGTCCTTAACCCTTACGTTGCCGATTACGACTGTAATCGTAACTTTCGCTATGCCTTGCCATTGCCAATTACGACTGTAGTCGTATTCCTATTTCGCCAAAATAAAAGGTGAATACAGAAAAGTACGACCCGACCGATTATCGTGAGTTATGTCCCTTTGTAGTCGACCTACTTTTTTTGGATGAAAATAATTTTTTCAACACAGCCTTCATCGTTTTGACTAATTATTTTTTTTGCTTTTTTTTTACTGGCCCTTATTTGTTTCTACTTAAAATATGTTAAAAATTATGAACTATAATGAGCAAACCACAAGTACTACTGTTGATCACCACGTTACAGATTCGGACGACAGTCTAAACAAATTCCAACAGGCTATCTAATTTAGTTTACGAGTTGTGAATTTATTTGTGAGCATATCATTTCAATATTTTTTGTAAAAACAAGTGGCAACCAGAATGCATTAGGGTCAAAAACTGGTTAAAAGTCTTGAGGCCCGTAGATCCAGTGCCAGTGCTTATCCCGGTTTCCGTAGCATGCAGCAGATAATATACTGACAATGTGTCACCCTTCTAGATAGGACGCTGCACGAGTCGGGCAATTGGAGTAAAGTTTCCTGCCCTAGAAAAACAATGAGATGACTGGGATAGGATTTGAACCCACGACCTTTGCCTCAAAGAGTCTGCTGTCCTAACCCCTCAGCCATCACACCTCCATCTCACCCTAGCAGTCAAATAAATCTCTAATTTTTATCCCTTTGCTTTCCGTCTGTCTCCTTCAGTTTGACTGGTACACCAAACGGTTTAGTCTGGCAGCCGTCTACAAGACGACAGAGATCCACATGTTACAGGACACGTCGCCAGATTTCCAAGACACGTGGATTTTCCTGGACAACAGGTTGAACGATCTTAAAAACTTGGCATCAGCTAAAAGAGCAGTAAGATTTACTCTTTTTTATTCCTCTTGTTTCTCATCATCCACATTAATAGTCCAATGTGTCATTTTTCCACTTGGAACATGGAACGTTTTGGTTCTCAGCTAGTAGTAGGTACACTAGTACTATTTTGTTGGGTCAGAATATGCCATGAATCCTTCTAAGGCATTTGTTTTGGAATGTTTCCAATCTGTTGGTGATCCCAGCTGTCACCATCCATTGCTTTTATAGATTCTTAATTTCGTTTTCTTTGACAGCTTTTTTGATTTCCAGATTTCTCTCAACATAGCAAAGGCTTAATTTGCTTTGTTGATTCTATCTAAAAGCCGGCTAGGTATTTTTGTTAGGTTGAAATGGACGGCAATATGCCTCTGCCACAAAACCCTTTTGTTTGTAATTCTATTAGTGCCACATGCATGATACAGTGTTTTGTTTATCCCATTGACAAAAGGTAAATTGTATATTGTGTTTCTGTTTTCACAGCTGGAACCCTTGAAGGAAGGAATTCTTGGTCTGTGTACGATGGTATGTTTCTATTATTACTGTCTGTGTGCGATGTGGGGGTCTGTAGCAAGTGAGTTAAGGGCTTGTGGATGAAAATGAAAACCCAAGCTGCTCAGCAAAGAAAGATGACTTGGTCAAATGCAAGATTTTATTAATCTAGAATGAAAATAGTCAGTGCCATTACAATGGCCTGTTACGAAAAATAAAAATACTCTTCTGTTCATGAATTTTTTATGTTTCTGAACGCTAGATTGTTCTTATATTATTTAGACATTTTCTTTGCGAGCACCATGTCTCTATTTTCTTCTTTTTTTTATATCTTGATACCATATTAAAAGAGCTACTTCCACCATAGGGGCAAACATTTCTTTTTTTCTTTGATTTTGAGCTGTCTTTTCAAAACAAAGAATGTTGCATTTGTTATTAATATAGCAGCTATTTCATTCTTTCACATGTAGGTACATCTTTTGTTATTATTTATCTGACATGATTTTCATACACTGTCTGTTTCTTTTTTGCCTCAGGGTCGGAATATGGCTGGAATGAACACGAGGAACAGATGAAAGATGTGGGTATTAATGGATGGATTACCCCCCGTGACGACACTTTTTGGAAAGATGCAAAGAAGCTTAGATTGTGATACCAACCTCTTTCTGATTTCCGTCTCTTCGTTTGTTATTATGCCACTGTTACAAACAAATGCCTGCGATTGTATATTGTTGAAATGTTATAAGAAATAAATACGTATTTGTGAGTGTGTGCATGATACCATTGTCAATATTGTCATGCAAGATTTTAAACATTTTTCATTCATCTTTTGCTCAAGACCTTTTTTCCTTTTTTTGTTACAGCTGAGAATACTTTTCATTACCATAACTGTTTGTTTTTTCAAATCAAGATTTTGTTTTTAAACGCATTTCAACTACAGGCAAGATGTTGCTCTAGCCTCTTTGTAATATGATCAGATATGTTGAAACAATCATGGTTACTGCACTTCAATTTGGATTTATAAATTTTATAAAATGATTATATGCCCATGTCAGCATTATGATTGAAATTGATTCCCCAGAATTGCCAACAGGCCTGTCCATATTATTATTAATATTGTGTATGATCGCTGGCTTATTTTCTAAGGTCTGAATTGTCTCACATCATTTCTCATGGGGTTTGGTTTTTTTGGTACTATATCTTGATTGTTAGAATTGTGCCCATTGTGTTTGACATTGACGATTCTATTTCATGACAGCTGATTTAAAAGATTCATCAAGTTATTTGACAATCTATTCCTTTAGTACAACAGTATAGTAGTGTAGCCACACATTCAACCTTGCTGTGACCAAGCGGTCATCACTGTAACTTGGTGCCCGCCACATGTTGGACGCTTGGCGTGTAACATTATTACTGAGTGGCTCAAAGCCCAGCTCGTAGCTAGACGTGTGCACGCAGGGTGAGAATAACAAGATGATCATGTAGAGCCTTTTGGGTCATAGGGTTGGTGCTTATCCCAGTTCCCATGACGTGAACCAGACAAAGTGACGGTCTGCCTCCCTATGGGTAGGTCACTGGTCTATCACAGATTACATGGATCTAGTGAGGCAAATAGGAGTTAAGTATCTTTCCCAAGGATACCCATTTCACAAAGACAGATTGATTTTACAACAGCATGCTGTGTCATTCATTACCAATATCCTTCCCAATTCCCCAGGAAGCATACAATGGTAATACAATACAATAAAGCAGCCCCTTTTTCACATGTGTGTAAAATATGAGTCTTTCCCAAAGACTTGACGTCAAAGCCCAGCTCTACCAGGATTTTAATTCAGGACTTCTTGAGATGAGTGGCCGAAGCACTTGACCAACAACGCCACAAATTACCACACATAATAAAATTGACCAACGTCTGACCGAACACAATCGCATCATCATCATTGTTATATCTTAAATCGTGCATCATCATACACAAGATTTACGTATTCTTTAAATACTTTTTTATTTTTTATTAAGAAAATAAAAATATCACAAAGACCATTTTCTCTTGACATTTTGGTTCCATAATGATGTGTGTGTGTGTTACTTTCATGGTCAGACTGACAATGACAATAATAATCATTAAAGAATTATTTTGCCCACACAGGACAAGGGCGTTTTGTTGTTCTTTGTTAGGAGATTTATTTATTTTTAACTTGAAATAAGCCACGCGTCAGCCGCAGTGTCATGTAGGCAACAAGTCAATTTTCTTGCCCAGGACAAAACCACAATGCCAAAAGTCAGACTTAAACCACCATCATTGCGTGGTTAGGGCAATGCCAAATATCATGGACTGTGGTCAGTTCATAGACAGACTTCCTCCTTTGGGACCACTACAGTGTCAATCCAATCCTAACTACATACTGATACTGATACAGACTAGAATAAATGCAATGGACAATTTGAGCTAAACGAATGCCCCAGTGCGCTAATGTCTGCATACTGATGTTGTGTGCCTAAACTAATAGACATACTGTGTGTCCATGCCTAGTTGGAAGGCAGGAATTTGGTCATAACCTGTCAGTGTCATGTCATACAGCTCACAGAGAATGGTGATGAATGTGGTGATAAAATGAGTTAATCCCTACTACAGTCATATGGATCCATGGCCGTGATCTCATTTCCAGGATCTGGAAAAAAAAGTATGGGTAATGACACAGTTTTGTATGTGACGATAAACAATACAAGGGACGTTTCGGGTTTCCCCTTTCTTAACTACAAACAAGAATGATATTCATCGTTTAATTGTTTGTAATTGAGAAAGGGCAAACCTGAAACGTCCTTGTATTGTTTATCGTCACCTACAAAGCTGTATCATTACCCATACTTTTTACAGATTACCAGCCCACTGCATTTTTGTTTCCAAG
Source organism: Dirona albolineata (assembly GCA_031763155.1). NCBI lineage: Eukaryota > Metazoa > Mollusca > Gastropoda > Nudibranchia > Dironidae > Dirona > Dirona albolineata. Next base: position 5,673 of record JARFNW010041297.1, on the reverse strand, counting down.
AACCAAATGTTCCATTTCCATTGCTCTGGTCAGTGGAGTGCGACTTCCTGAGAAATAATTTTTATCCGTCTACAACTACAATCAACAACAAAAAAACAATAATTTTTTTGTTTGTTCCCAGAAGCTAAGATTCTAATTCTACTACATCGGCATCCCTCTGACATAATTTTAAAATAAAATTCAGCCATTCGTGCTGTACCGTTGCCTGGCATTCCTAAGAAGGAATAAAGATAATCCATTAAGTGTTACTGTTAGCCTGATGACAACAGGAATCACCCATGTTGTCCAAGTCCAAGTGAGCAAGCCCAAGAAAATAAAAACCAAAACAAAATGCCTGAAGCTGGGCTCGAACACAGGTCGCCCAGGTTGCAATACAATGCCTTATTCACTTGGCCATCTCGCCCCCTCTGACATAATGCTAGAAAAATTAACAAAATATATTCCCTTTACCATTTATTCACCCCAGGGGGGAAATTTGTCTTCACATTCCGAGGGTAGACGAATAATCCAGGCGTCTGCCGCAGTGCAGCGCCCCAAAGTAGGATTATGGTCTTGATAAAAAAGTAGGATCAAGGTCTTGATAAAAAAAAAACCAGTGCTTCCACCTGGATTTGAATCCGCCGTGAACCAAAGGTCATGATTGAGATTGAGTTGAAAGAAGAGGAAACAGAAGCTCCCTCCATCCACCCACACACTCGTAACACCAAACACACATTTCTATCCTAAAACAAATCCAAGGCAACACGAGTCATGAGTGACAAGACCAATTATTCCAATGAGATCAATGCATGAAACAATCACCATAAATTGCACTCTAGTCTCTCTCTCTCTCACTCTCACTCGTCATAAAAGCACCTGTTGTCACCACCACTCACACTCCAATCCTCATACTGACGACATATATTCATTCAGCCTTTCTCCAAAAACACCTATCCAATAAAATAACAACATAATGTATATTAAAAGCTTAAATAATAGTAACAATATTATATCATGGGCAAAACATTTCATCATAATTATAATAATAACAATCAATGCAAAACAAAGAGATGTAGTAATACACAAATTAAGTTATCTATATATTTATATATATGCAAATCCACATCCAAAGTAATTATGCATTGCAATACACTTGAAGGCCTTTCTCAGTAAGACATCGTATTCAATTGATAAAACAACTCGTCATTAACGTCAAATGATGATAATAAAAATATTCAACAAGGTCATAGAAACACGTTGCTCGCTATTTAATTATTCGTGTGAACTTTGAAGAGAAGCAAGAAATGACATCATAGCTAACGATGACGGCCCATTTATATTTCATGGGCAGGAAACTGAACACGAATCAAGCACCGTCCAAAATCTATAAAATATTCATAAAGCGAGGGTCAGCAACCCGTGACGTACGACTTTAAACTCAGAGGCTTTCAAAGATAACACACAGTATCAGCATCATCATCACATATTGATCCATGAAGGAAACTGTTTTGTTTTAGATGAGATTAGTTAGAGCACTCAGTGAGTCATAGGGTGGTAAACTCATTAGACCACTCTGTGAGTCATAGGGAAAAGCCAGCTGTCTACTTCCTTTTGACAAAAAAAAAACATATAAGTCAAAAGCACCTTGTGATTTGACACTCACCCACAACAACAAAAACAAACAAAAATTAACAAAATACTTACAAAAAAAGTCTTCAAGCAAATCTCACCTACTAAAATCAGAATAAATGATAAATGAAAAATAAAAATATTGCATTTGAGAGCTAAATTTACAGATATCATAATATAAACAACTTTAACTTAATTGAAAACTGTTCAATATTGAGAAAGAAATGTTACTATTACTATTACTGTCCATACTGGTAGTGTATTGGCTTAAGAAGGGTTTACAGTATTTTCTGTCATAGAAAAGCTACAAATCAAATATTGCAGAGGAATAAATTAATCAATTAATCTCCTCCCAAATTTTATTCTTCAAAATCATATCTTTGACAAATTAGTTAACAATAAGACTGAAAAATCACATTACAATAAAGATGCATTTTATCACAAATTCAGAAAACTGCCACTTTTAATTTAAATTCTTTATAAACACATGAAACTTAAAACTGTTAGGATTCATAAAAATTTGAAACAGGTTAACAAAATTATCTGAAATTAGTAGTGACAGTAACCAATGTCAACATCTACCAGGTAAAATCGGACCCCATATTGTGACTTCTTGGGGAATGCGACAAAATCAACAACCAGCTTATTACGACAACTGAATTTGCTATTTGAACTCATGTTTGAATAAAATCACTACCCTCTGCGTTTGTGAGCAGGCTTGGGGCCGGTAAAAGTCAGAGAAAGAGAGAAAAAAATTATTATTTTTTAATAACCGAGGCCGACTGGAATAATCTAATAAATAAAGCCACAGAAATACTTTTCTTGTCTGATCTAAAAACATAACATATTGTATTCAATATTTCTGAATGTATTTCATAATAACTGAACCTTGGTCTTTCAGACCGTGACAGCTTTTCTATTTGTCACTTCACCCCTATCGCCAATTTCACCAGCAACTTTTCTTACTAGATTCAATGCCTCTATGACGTTTATATCATATTTATCAAATTGGTGTGTTCTTTCACACACACAAAAAAAATAACATTATTTATCTTTTTGTTTGTACTGGCATGCCCCTCATCAAATGTGCTAATATAAAACGCTTAGAGCATGGTGAAGAGCATGAATAAAAGCGCTACATCATTATTGTTATCAATCTGTTCTTCTATCTTCAGTTCTTCCTCACCAAATTTGTTTCTAAAATCTATCTTTATTTTCCATCACAAAATAAAATTTGGTTAAAAACATAAAGCCAACCACCTAAAATGTAGAGGCACATTTAACAGGCGATGATGTACACTGATTTAGAATCAGCCACCTTGACCCAACTTTGCGGCACTGAATTGCGGCTCACGTCTGGCTTATTCCAGTCTACCCTCAGAATAGACCCTAAAGACAAATTTCCCCCTGGGATGAATAAAGGCAAAGTGAATCTATTTTCTAATTTTTTATTTTGAATGTCCTTTGCACCATGTCTCCATCTAATCTTATAACACTTACTGGCACAGAATCAAGGCCAACAAAAACCTTTCCCAAAGAGTATCTCTATCCCAAAAGTTTACAACTGATTATCATGAGCGAACGGTTTCAAAAAGTTAGGACAAGCCATGAAAAGCATCGTTAAAATAATGTAAGGGGGAGACCACTAAGGCATGACAGTGACGGCATTCATGGATTACAAACAAACAATTCATCCAATGATAAAAATAAATTTTGCGTACCGGAAATAAAACTTAAGGCAAGTCTCAACCTAAAACAAGTGCCTTCAATAAAAATGCTCAACATTTCAACAACAGCCAAATCAATTTTGAAACACAGCGGTATTTACTTCAAGTGCACAACATATATAATAAGTACAAAGAACATTTAGGAATTAAGAGGCAAAAGAAAAATCAGCTTGTTGGCATCAAATTAATGACAAATTCACTGTTCAATAAATTAATGCGAGATTTCCATCGCACATTGGTGTACGCAGTACAGTACCGCAATAAATATCCAGACATGGCCGTCCCTTTAACATTTTTATGAGAGAAGAGAAGTCTTCTTTTAAAGTTTAAATACTGTGATTTCTTAAACTTGAAGCACACTTTTGAAAGAATATTTAATCTATTCAGTTCTTTAAGTAGACATTTTGCCAAGAACAGTTTTTTAATGTATATATATGTCATTTTCTTGTAGTATAGATAGTGCAACATCATTGTAATTTTAAAAAGGCATCTTGAGGCCAAAACAACAAGGCAGACAGTTATAATATACCATGACATTTTTTTCTATTCATGCTTCAATTGCCAAAAGTCGATTTAACCCCAAAAAAATTATACAAGCCTTTTTTTGGTAATTGACATGGGCAGCAAAAATATAATCCTGTCACATATTGATTTTAGAGAAAATAACCATGACTATGACAAGATATGAATAAATGATGGTTTTCAGCTCAAAATAAAGAGTTTTAAAGGCAAAGTAAATCAACATGAAAGCAATAACAACACACATCCAGTGCAATCAAAACCTGACCATATCATCATATGTGACCTTTTCTCACCTCCAACAACAAAGTGGTGGACTGCACGACTCAAAAATGAAAACAATACGTACGATGAAGAATACATGCATTAAAAAATATTAAATCTTTTGATCTCCATTATCATAATATAATCATAATTTTACAATTGCAAAGTGAAATATTGTGTGCACATATTTTTACATAGCAATTAATTAGAGTATTTTTTTCTTCAAAAATTGATAAGGTGGGGTTTGTCTCACATCCCCAAAATGCATCAAATCAACCATAATTCATCATTTATTCAATGTCCTTGTACACCACTTCAAACACTTTAAGGACTTTCACTTTCAAGCATTCATGTCGCAAACTTTTCAATCCACAAATCAAAACAAAAAAATAAATTTTACGCATAAAAAACTATTTCTCTCTATTCAGTCATCATTTTATCTTATTTATCAATATCCATCAAACATTTCCTAAATTTCCAATGCTTCAAAAACACTATTTCTTTAATTCTTAAAACACAAAAAAATCCCACATATATTGAATTTATTTAATCCTTACTTCCCTAGCCTGTGTTGTGTGAGTCGTGAGTGAAAAAATGGGGTCTGTCAGTGTCGGGCAATAACTTGTCAAAGACGTCCCTGGATAGTAAGATTTGTTAGTTATAATCTGTTCACGTGATTAAACAGTGTTCGGACCAGCTCTGAGTCTGTCCGAGGACAGCAGGACAGCGTAAAGGCAAAGGTATTGATGTGCAGACCCAGGTAAAACATATCCAGGTTAAGTGCAAGTCTGTGCACCAATAGTACACATGGCCTGATATAGAGCTGAAAAATATATGGATCAAGATTTTTAAGGCAAGCATGGATTTCCTGGATTCTTTTAAGAAGAGCAAGAATAGCCTAGCCATGATGGCCAAATCGAATGTTTATAACATAATTGCCCTTGACTTGAGATAAAAACTCTGTTTTTCACTGTTGTCAAAAGTCTGTCAGTTTTTATTTCATAAAAATGTTTGAAGTTGTATTTGTAAATTTTGTTGTGATAATTTTCGGACATTCTGTACAATAATCAGACAATAACAACCGCATACACAGAAAAATTCAAGCGCTTTTCCCATTCTTCAAAACTCTCACTCAACTCTCAGTCTTTGTGACAAAGTTTGGACTTGTATTCATGTTTTCGCATTCCCACACTTTCAGACTTAGAGTTCGGACACTATAACATTAATTTGGAATACACAAATCATGTCGGATAATCAAAATATTTGCAAAGATTCGACCATATATAAACTGAATTCTAATAAAATGTTTTTTGCAACACTGCTAAATCCATTTTTTAAAATATAGTTTACAATACAACAAACGTTAAAAAATGATGTACCATATTTGTATTGAAAAGATATTGTACCAGCTTGCTGACCTTTGAAATGTAAGATGAAGGCACCATTAAATTCACTTTAATCAAATGTTCCATTGCACTCAAATATATTAAAACATGAAAAAGAAGGGAGCAGGTCGAGAAGTGCAGAAGCGACTACGCCCGCCCCCCCCCCCCCC
>JARFNW010041075.1:0-14302 GCA_031763155.1 Dirona albolineata | reverse complement strand
CCCCCCCCCCACCCCCCCCCCCCCCCCCCCCCCCCCCCCCCCCCCCCCGGCAGACTAGGGTCAAGGAAGTTGTTGCTGTGAACGAAAACCATGAAACCATTGACTCAAAAATCATATACTATTTATAAATATTTAATATGACCAAAACAAAATCAACAAAATAGCTGTGGATCAAGATGTAATTGAAACAGGGTAGATAAACACTTATAATGTAAAAGAAGAAAAACATTGACAAAAACAAAAACAAAAACACATAAAAAATTGAGTTTCAGACAAAAAAAATTCATCACATCTGCACAGCCAATGCCATCCAACTGTCAAATAGAAGAACATTTTTAAAAACAAGGAGAGAGAATACATAGCAATAGAACACAAACTAGAAAAACCAACAAAACATTGTTATTTCATTTTGTAGCATATTATGTATTCAGCTGCAATTCAAAACTGTTGAAGAAATGGAAAACTCAAAACATGGATGATAAATAATACAAATGAAGAAACAATTGCAAAAATATGATGGGAAAAAAAGTAACGATCAGCATAACATTTTTTAACCAAGGAAAGATAAGTGCAAATGGGGTACTCACGGAATAACTTGGAGTGGATGCAGTGGATCTGTCAAAACTACAGCTGAAGTCTTCAGGTCCTTGATTGCTGACCGTAGCATCACCATTACTCATATCAAGCCTATCTTCTCTGTAGACACCAGGAGCATTATCCAAGTTAGCATTCACATTATCCACACCTCTTGAAGGGACGGATGCGTTCACATCTGCTGCCCGTTTGGGCACTGTGATAAAATCATCCCGCTTTTGAGGTGCCTCCTTTCCTGAAGAGTCATCGAGAGACTGTCCGACAGTTAGGGTTGGTTTAATGAAGCCTCGTTGGAGAGCCTGACTAACAGTCAAGGTCTGCTCCGTTTCAGGGTCTGTAAACATGGCTTTGGCAGTGTCGATGTAACCCTGACTGACAGCATCTGCCAGGGTGAGACTGTCAGGTCTTGTAGGTTGTGTAGGCCTCGAGGAGGCGTCTGAAGAGGTATGTGAACCATCTGGTTCATCAAAGTCGGAAGATTGGTTAATGTCGGACGCTACAAAGTCACAGAGCAGAGCCTGGTCCAATGGCATGGTTTTCCCTGACATGGGGTCATGGAACAGACCAGAGTCACTGTCCACCAGGCCACTTTGGATTGCATCATCCAACGTCATCTTATCTTCAGATCTTACGACATTCACCAAACCTCTTCGCTCGGCTTCTTGTAAACTCAGTTTTTCTCCTGTTTTGGAATCCAGTATTTCATTCAGGTCGGAGGAACCTATCGGTGCAACGCCGTCTTTGAGCATGACAACAGATGAACCTGTCGCCTTGCCACCATGGGTTCCAGCAATTGGTGACAAATAGCATTCGCCCAAAGCAGCTTCAATCGAGATGGAGTCACCGGTCATGTTATCGTAAAAAAGACAGTTCTCTGCGTTGATAATGCCTGTTTGTAGGGCACTTTTAAAACTGTAAGTCATTCCATCTTCGCTCATTCCTTTGTAAGTATAAGGCCTCCCATCAGATGCCACAATCATTCCAGTTCTTATCGCTTCATCTACAGAATACATCTTCTGGGAGGCCTCATCTAAAAAAGTACCCGTCGTAGGGTTAATTAGGCCTTGCCTCATTGCATCTCTGAACTTGATAGTTTTACCATCCTTTCGTTGACTCGGTATTATGTTGGGAGATTTGTTTAAGTCGTCAGAGATGACTAGTCCTTCCTTCAAGGCATCAGCCAAGGGCATTACTTCTCCCGTCAACGTGTTTGTATATTTTCCAGCAGGATCCAAAATGCCTTCATTGACTGCAGCTTCCAAACTCATCACCCTTGCATTATTGGTGTCTATGACTCCTGTGATGTTGTATGTTCCCTCTGGTTTTTTAGAAGTAACTGTGGTCTGAGATTTTGAAACCGTCTGCACAGAGCCAGTCACTAATCCTTGCTTCATTGCATCTTCCATTTTCATTTGAACACCAGTGACAGGGTTGTTGAAAACAGTGCAGTGTTCATCGACCAGACCTTTGTCTATAGCTTCTTCCAATCCAACATATCTTCTACTTAATGGATCCACCACCTTGGTCACATTGATTTCTTTGGCATCTTGCTTCTTCTGTTCTGACAAGCCAGACTCTGAGGTGTCCTTTCCTTCAATCATGCCTTGTTTTAGAGCTTCTCGGAGAGTCTTGGCTCGGTTGGTGTCATTATAAAGCCCAAACTCTTCGTTTATGATTCCTTCCTTTATTGCCTGGGATATGGGGATGGATTCTCCACTTCTAGGATCTTTGACGTCGGTGATGAGGATACCATTAATGACTGCAACCTCCTGGGCCTTTTGGCCTTCTTCCACATCAGCACTGATAAGTCCCAACTCTATGGCAGTATCTAAAGGAATGTGCTCACCAGTTTGGGTGTTAATCACTTCACCCTGATCGGGATCAAAAATACCTTTTCCAATAGCCTCTGACATGGTGATTTCCTTGCCAGTGGCAGGATCAACGACAGATGTGATAGTCATGGATTTTTGTACCATTGATGTAATGACAGGTTCTGGTATGTCTGATTCTAAGGTGACTAAGCCTTGTTTTACTGCTTCTAATATTGGAATACTTTCATTCTTTTCTTTGTCGAGATATTCTCCTTTTCTCTTGTTAATGACCCCAGTTCTCACTGCATCTTTTCCTGACAAAGACGCATCTTTCAAGGTGTCAACAGCTGATCTTATCTTTAAATCACCGACAGTCTCTGGCTCCGAAGGTCTCTTCTTAATGGTTCCAGCAATGAGTCCTGCCTGATATGCTTGTTGTAAAGAAATTGGGTCTTGGCTGGCGGGATCATTGTAGGTTCCTGATTTGAGATCTATCAGTCCAGAGGTGACAGCTTGTGCAACACTAACATTCTTATTCTGGATTGGATCATGAACTGATAAAATATTGAGTGCTTCTTCCTCTGGGTAGTCAGCATTTTCCTTATTTGGCGATGGCTGTACAAGCTTAGTTTCATAGCCTTTTACAAGGCCAATTCTCAAGGCATCTCCCATTTGAATTTGTTCACCAGTCCTGGAGTTGGTAATTGTTCCACTAGAAGCGTCGAGCACACCCTCCTCTATAGCCTGAGAAACTGGAAGCTCTCTGTTGGTAGCCGGATCAATCACAGCCTGTACCTTGACAGTTTTAGATTGGGTAATGGTGGAATCCTGAGACATTTGGTAATTTTCATCAATTGCCCTTTCTGCCATTACAGGTTTTGCAGTGACGAGACCATGTTGCACAGCCTCTTCCAGTGGCATCAAAGAAGATGTTTCTGAGTCTTTGAAGTGTTTTCCATCTTTGTCAATTATTCCCAGCCTAACAGCTTCAGATAGAGGAATAGATCGACCTCTTGCTGTGTCCATGACAGAATCAACTTGAAGTTTCTTATTCTCTGAGAAAGCCACTTCAGCGGTGAATCCAGCCTTTGTTGTTTCTTCTTTCGTAGTCATTTTGTCAACAACCTCAGCTTGGATTCGACCTTCGGCAGCAGCATCTTGAAGACTCAAAACTTGTCCTGTTTGAGGGTCCTGGTAAGTTGCATCTTCCAAATGAATTATATTCTTTTTGATAGCTTCTGGCAATGGAATTTCACTTCTGCTGAGAGGGTCGTATACAGAGTCTATTCTGATTTTCTCTGTAGTCTTAGTAAAAACGTTTCCTGTTTCTTCCAAGGGAGAGACAGGTACCTCCTTCACAGACCCATCCTTTATGCTGTCCTTCAGGTCCTTTGCTTTTCCTGTTCGTTGATCAATCATGTGACCATGGTCGTCCAAAATGCCTTCTTTGAGAGCATCCTCCAAATTCATTATTTGACCAGTTTGTGGATCTTTCACAACAGCCGAGTCCTTACTAATGGCTCCTGCCATAATAGCATCACTGACCTCCATCTCTTTGCCACTGTCAGGGTCCTTGAACATGCCTGTCTTAGGATTCAGGTAGCCACTCGATACTGATTCCATCAGTGTCATCTGTTCTGATGATTTATCAGTCAAAGGAAGACTTTGTTCTTGCTCGGTCACTTCCAGCATATTTGGAGAGAGATGTTTAACCGTGACAGCTTGGAATGATAGGTCTGGCATAACATTTTCATCTTGGCCCTTGCTGTGACCTTTGTCCAATAAAGATGAGAAAGACTCTTTAGCAGCCACAGCAGCAGCAATGGGTGCTCCAACAATGGCCAAAGCTCCCATCTTTGCAGCCTCTTTCAAAGTCATTTTCTTTCGTCCGGACTCATCAATAAATTTGCCAGTCATGGGATCAATTTTTCCTTCCTCAATTCCTTCTTCTAGAGTGAAAATTTCACCAGTTTTCACTTCATACACAGTGAATTTGCCATCCAGTTTTTCAGAGGCTATAGCATCTTGGAATGAGAGATTCTCGCCAGTTTTTGGATCATGGAAAACACCACTTCTTTCGTCAAACACACCTTCTTCAATGGCCTCAGACAGACCCATGCCTTGACTCTTATGATCCGCCACTGGAGTAGATGTATCAATGATCTGACCTCTGATAGCATCCAACAGGGCCATTCTATTTCCAGACTCTGGATCTGTGTATTGCTGGTCTTCCAAATTGATAAAACCTTTGTCTAAAGCTTCTCCAAAAGATAATCTTTTAGCTTCATCCACGGCTGGTGTTTCAAGAGATCTTTTAACATCTTTCTGTCTTGGGGTTACATCAGGGGTAGCAATCAATCCATACTCAATCGCTGCAGCCAGGGGCATAGTTTCACCAGATAACGGATCGGTGAAGGTGCCTCTTGCCTGATCGACATAGCCCCTATCAAGGGCTTCTTGCAATGTTAGAGATGGTTCTTTGGAATTCAAAGCCTCTTGTTGCTGCATTTTCTGAAAATCATCATCTGGAATAAGCCCTTGGAAATATGCGTCTTGAAGTGGAATTCTCTCCTTTGTGACTTTCTGAATCAGTTCACCTCTGAGTGGATCAAACATTTTGGAGCTTATAGCTTCATTCAAAGACTTCTGCTGTCCAGTGTGTGGGTCTATCACTTGGGATTTATTTCCATCAATGACATTTCTAATCAATGACTCTTTGACAGACATTTGAAGGCCAGTTTTGGGGTCAATTATTTGACCCAAGACAGGGTTGTAAGAACCAGCTTTGACTGCTTTGTTAAGGGTGTAAGGCTCTTGTGTTACTGCTTTGGCTTGAGATCTGGAGTCCCCGTTACTAAAATGAACAGCAGTCTCTGTGACTGATGCCAAAGCAGAGGCAGTTGGCATGTCAATGAGTCCTCTCTGGAGTGCCTTCTCTACTGTAAAAACCTCTCCAGTTGTTTTGTCAGCAATGGATCCCTTTTCCCAGTTGATATGAATTTCTGGTGCAGACTGTTGCTGAGGGGTAGAACTTCTGGCCAAATCTTCAACCGTCTCTGAATCCAGGAGTCCTCTTTGTACAGCCTCTGTTACGGTCATCCTCTGTCCACTCAATTGGTTAAATACAGTTCCAGTTTCCCAGTTGATATCTAGGTTTCTGAGATTAGCTCTTCTAATTAGCTCAGACGCCTCTTCTTGATCTTCGTTTCTTGGGCTTTTTTGAACGGGTGAATCTGTTGCATATGGTGTGGATGGGAGCAAATCAAAGGTATGTGGTGACTCAGGGTCATGTCTTAGCCTTGATTGCAAATCAAATTTGTTATTGGATGTGGGGGTGGGAGTGGCTCCTTGAATGTTAATGGTCACAGGGCTTCCAAATTGGCCATCATTGGATTTTTCAGGTGAGTATCGACCATTTTGTCTAACATTTCTTTCTGGTGTGATATTTGACTGTGGAATGTACGAGTCATTTGTAGGGTCGCTAGATTTTGTTTTGTTTTTAATGGCATCAACCACTAACTTTCCAGCCATGATAGGGGCTCCAGCAATCGCCATCAGTCCAAACTTCAGGGCATCTGTTGGGGACAACTTCCTACCAGTATCTCTGTCAACGACTGATCCAGTTCTGTCCACCAGACCTCTCATCAGAGCTTCATTCATTGGAACCTGTTCTCCAGTTTTTGTATCCAGCACAATGACTGATTCCGAATCTAGGTCCCCATCCATTATAGCCCTTCTCAGAGGTATTTTATCTCCAGTGTTGTCAGCAATACATTCGGAATTGAGATCGTATTTGTTTTTAACGAGACCTTGTTCAATTGCATCTTGCAATGGTACTACCATTTTCTTTGCAGAGTCATAGACGTCAGCCGTATTTCCATTGATCAATCCCCTTTTCAATGAAGAATTCAAAGGAACCCATTCATCTGAGTTGGTATCCAAAACGGTAACCATAACTCCGTCAATAATGTTGCTATTTAGGGCTTTCTGCAGAGTGTACTTGTGACCTGATTTGGGTTCCATGAATTGCTTTGTGATTTTGTTGAAGAGACCAGCATTGACAGCGTCAATCAGATTCATGGTTCTCACATCTGATGGACATTCTGGAATAGATTCCTCTGTCAATCCTGCTCTCTTTACTTTAGAGGCATCCATCGTACAGCTCGCTGGATTGAAAATCTTTTGGTCCATGCATTCATTCAGACTCATAGTTTGGCCGTTTCCAGGCTCTTCCAAAGCAGGCAGGCTTGGATCTATAATGCCATGTTGAATTGCTTCTGGAAGAGTTAATAATTCCCCTGACTTTGGATCTCTGATACGTTTGCTTTGAGGATTAATAAGGCCCAGTTTTGAGGCTTCCATGTATGAGATACCTTTGCCAGAGTCTTTTTCTTTCTTTGGCAATCCTTGTCCTTTAGTAGAAGCACCATCTACGCTATCTTTTTCCACATCAGTAGAATAATGCAACACCTCCATGGCTTGAGGAGTCTCTTCCAAAGAATCATCATGAGCAAATGTTTTTTCCATTTCCATATCCACATGAGACCATGGTTTGTTGGATTCCTTTGGAATACGAGGGGTACGGAGTTTAGCCTCTAACAAGTCCTCTTCACGCATAGATTGCTCTACCTCTGAAGCGTTAGAAAGTTTTGACTCCAGGAGATATCCAAGCTCTTTTGCTTTATCAAAACTGATTTCTAGCCCTGTTTTGGGGTTGCAGTACACACCCTTTTCCGGATTCATGATACCATCTTTCAAGGCTTTATCATATGAAACCACCTTGCCAGTTCTAGGATCAATAACAGATGTGATGTCTTTCAATGGGAAGGCAGGTGTGGCAGCTGTAACTGAGCTTCTCATGCTGTCTTCCTGGACTTTTCTGGATGTGACTTCTCCATGGATCAAACCTTTCTCCATTGCTACTGCAATTGTCATGGGACTTCCATCTGGGCTCTGATAAGTTCCCTTTTTCATATCCAAAACGCCAGACTCAATGGCTTTATCATAAGAAATCATTTCCATTGTGGCAGGGTTTATAACGCTATTTATACTCAAAGTAACTGTTTCAGAGTGAACATCTTCCATAAGGGTTGTTTCAGATGCTTCCTCCTCTTCGGCAATATGAATGCTTGAGATTTCAGCCTTTTCGAGAGGGTCTTCTGATTGAGATTCAGGAGATTCTGCAAGTACGAGTCTCTTGTCTATAGCGTCACCTACAGTCATAGATTCACCTGTCTGAGGATTTGTATAAATTCCTCTTGTCTGATCCAATATTCCTTCTTCTATGGCTTTTGCTAACGGAAGAATAGTTCCATTACGAGGATCAACAACTGCTGTCACAGACAAAGTGGCCAACTTTGTGGTAGTTATTTTATTGATATCTTCGTCAACATCAGTATTGACAGAGGCCAGCTTTGCCATTATCAATCCCTTCTCTATGGCATCAGGTATGGGTATTCTCTCTCCCGTCCTTGGGTTTACATACATGCCTTCAGACTCATCAATAACACCCTCAGCGATAGCATCTGCGATGGTCATATGTTTTTTGGTTACAGGGTGGAGAACAGTTTTCAGAATGTAAGCTTTGGTTTCACGCAAAAGCGCATCAGGGTTTGATACAACGGTATCCAAGTCTTCCACAATGACAAATCCTTTGCTAATGGCTTCGCTGATTTTCATGGGCTTAGTCCTCCCACTTGAATCTATCCAGTTGTACAAGCCATTTTCCTGATCCAGAATACCTTCCTTCAACGCCTGACTGACAGGCATTCTAGCTTTGGTTTGTGGGTGTAGAACTCCAATGATGGAGAATGCCTTGGTTTCCTGCATTGCCTCCCCACCACGGCCTGGACTAGCCTCTTCAGCATTGATCAGTCCCCGATCTATCGCCTCTTGGATGCTCATGATCTCATCTGCTCTTTTATCAATATACTGACCGCGGTCAAGATTAACCAAACCCCGTTTCATTGCGTCTTCAACATCCAGTTCACGACCCGTTCTGGTATCTTTCACTGATATGAGATTAATCTCCTTTCTTTCTGAAATTACTGACTGCTTTATCAAGGGTTTGGCTACAGCTGTCATAGTAAAGGAGTATCCATCACTTGTTCGGGTCATTTTGCTGGATTCTAGGGTCTTTGAGCCAGGTTCAATAGGAATAGTTCTAGTCTTGTTTCCAGACGTGTCTGTCATGAAGCTGTCTGATAAAGGTTTGCTGGTTTGTTTGTATTCTTTGGCTAGTGTTCGACCATCAGGCCAATCTGTAGAAAGCTTTAGAAGCCCTTTTCTAATGGCCTCTTGAATTGGTATCTCCCTTCCAGTCTGGGGATCTTTGAAAAGCCCAGTGTTTTCATTCAACAGACCAGAGGATATGGCTTGAGACAGTGGCATGGCATCTTCAGATCTACCAGAAGACTCCAGCTGTGTAAGGACAGTGGTCGATGATGTCATACGACTAATCAGTTTTAAGACGTTGTCAGCATCGGACGAAGACACAAGACCCAGAGATGTTGCCTCCTGCATGGTCAATTTTTCTTTGCTCTGTGGGTTTTCCACTGATCCAGTCTCAGGGTCCACAATGCCTTTTTGGAAAGTCTCGGCTATTGATAAATTCCTGCCATTGCTGTCAACAATGCTAGTGGGTTTGTTCAGATCTCTCACCAAATTTCTGTCCATTAGGCCGGCACTGGCGGCTTGCTGGAAGCTCATCTCCCTTTTGGTCCTGTTATCGACATAATTTCCCTGAGGGGTGATAATGCCTCGGGCCAGTGCTTCTGAAAATGTCACAACTTCACTTGTTCTTGGATCTTTGACACCTGTTCTGGAGAACTCTATGTCTTCTTGTAAAAGTTTAACTGATCCAATGTTCACAGCGTCCAGTACGGAATGTTTTCTATATCCAACCTCAGCCTTGAACAGACCTCCAGAGGTCATGATTCCTTTTTCAACGGCTTCTGTCACATTCATTGCTTTATTCGTTTTTGGATCCAGAATGCATTTCTTTTCTTTACTGATCACCCCTGAGGCAAGGGCTTGGCTCATCGGCATGACCTGACCAGATATGGTGTCAAACACTTCCCCTTCCTCTGTGATATTTCCATGAGTGACTACATCTGTGAGAGAGGTGGCTGTTTTGACCATACCCTTGGTCATAGCAGAGGATAATGGTATGTTCTGGTTAGTTGGTTTGTGGTGATACGTTCCTTTGAAAGGATCAACTAACCCCTGACTAACAGCTTCTGTTAGACTGAGGTATTTCCCAGTTGACAGATCTTCCACTTCCTCCAATGTGGGATTGATGAATCCTTTCTCCACTGCCTCCATGATATTCAGATCAGTTCCAGAGACAGGATTTGTCACTTTCCCAGTCATTTCACTATACAGTCCTTTTTCGATGACTTTCCCTACACTGAGATCAGATTCTAGACGCAAAGGCTCAGAACTAGCAAAAACAGCCTGTGTGTGAGTGACACTTGTTATTTCTACCTTCTCTCCTGCCAGTAAACGTGAACAAGATTCCGAAACGATTCCTCTAGACACTGCTTCCAACACACTGATTTGCTCCCCAGCGGTTGTATCCATAAAGGTGTTGTCCCTTGGATTATATAATTTCTTTTGAATGGCGTCCATCAGCGATAGCTCTAAACCTGTGTTTTGATCTTGAAGACCACATGGTGACGTTAATTGTTTCAATGTAACTTCCTCAATGTAACCCCGTTTGGCGGCTTGTTGAAGACTCATACGCTGTCTTGAGCCAGAGTCAACAAACATTTTTGTCTTAGCATCTAGTAGACCTGTCTGAAGTGCCTCTACCAGGGTGACTTTTTGGGAAGTTTGTGGGTTAAGCATGGCGGAAATACACAAGAGTTGACCACGGGGAATGATCTCCTCTCTTTTCACTGTGATCACTGTTTGTTGGCACGGTTTGGGGGTGTGTTTCAGATTGCCCACCATTGAAGATGTTGACAAAGAAGGGCTTAGGGACATGGAGGGTGTGGTTTCAAGAGCTTTCAGTGTCATAGACAATTCTGTCAGACTTGTTCTGTTAGTCTGGGCGGTCTTAAGCTCCTCAACTTTCTTAGGAGTTGCTTGTTCAGTGCCGAAGTTGGAAGCTGTTTGGGTATTGGGTTTGGTTTGTACAGGGCTAATGTGGGAAGGTTTGATAACGCTGGGGCCAAGTTGGGATGAGGCTGGTTCCTCGAACTGCAAGGTGAAGAATTCTTTCATATCATCGTCCACCAGCATGGAAGAACGTTTGGCTAGTTCAGCCCGGAATGTTCGTAACAATGGCAGGTCTTCGTCTATCATCAATTGGAACTGGGGAGAACAAAATCAATATAAAGTCAAACTATGTCATAAAACAGCAAAGGCAAAGTTTTGATCATCAATTTAAGATTTTTAAACCAGAAAGTAAAAAAAAAGCAATAAATATATTCTAATAGATCTTTCAAATCATTTAGTGAATATTCTATATCCAATGCCAAAGTTCAAGCATTCATAAATTCATTAGTTCACATATAATCCAGGCCTTCAGACTTGTCCCGGTTAAAAAATCGATTTTGAGGAGCAACGTTTTGTCATCATGCAATTTGACTGTGTATGTTTGATTGCTTTACCCAAATGGTAGATTGATTAGATTTGAGTGAGAAACCAGGGTAAAAGCTGTTTATATGTCTCATAAGCACAACAAAATGCCAACATTAGGTACTCAATTGTCACAACACTAACTTCTCCATTGGGCGGGCACATATTTCATTTCAAGTCTTTTTTAAAAACCCAGGAAAAAACCCCAAAACAAACCAAAAGAACAAATGAATGACTTATATTCTTTAATCCCTTTGAAAACAACTGAAAAGAGTGCTCGACATCTAATAAATAATTAAATAAGAAGTATAACCAAACCAATTTCAATTCAGATATTAAAAACCAAATGGAAACTTTTCGACTACATTTTAAGAAGAGACATGAACGTATCAGCAAATAATGCCATGGCTTTATATTTTAATCACGCGATTAAAGAGGAAGACAACCACAACACTCCCTGTCACAATAAACAAACATCTCAGAAGAACTCAGATCAACAGTTTATGACTAACATAAAAAGACCGTCTTGATGCCCTAAGAACCATCATCAGAGAAAACAGCAGAGGCTGCAACATCAGACAACTTGGCTTGGCTTGCGAAATGTATTGTGTCAAGGAAGTCAATCCCTTTGAAAAAGCAGCCATCTGCTAGATCCAATGGATTACTACTAGCACGGATGACTTAATCTCAGCGATGATAAAAATAATGAAAATTATCAGGAGTTCAGCTTAATAGCTGAGGAAACATATGAATAGCTAAAAAGAAGATTATAACAAGTTCCATCCAGCTGTGAAAGCAACTGATCAGTGCTAGACTTCAAAGTGTGGGTCACTGAGTTTTCTTTCATGGTCTAAACCAAAAATCAACACCGAGTACTTCTCCTGTGGTAAGTTTCCTTATAATGGCTGAGGCAATGATATGAACGCAGTCAGAATTCAGAAGAGTGCTGGCGAGTTGCGGTTACTTACATGCAAGTCAGAGTATGACAAAGTCGTTGTTATCTCTTTTAGACGGGCTGTAGCCCAGTCCACTGCTTCCATGTATTTCTTATTCAACTGGTCTAAATCATCCATTACAACATCCGTGCCATCTTGTGCACGGAATTTCTTGGATTGACTGTCCTCAGACGGGAGTCCAACGCTGTCTTTGAACTGTTTCAGACGTTTATCAGCCACCTGTCAAATCAAAGTAAAATAAAAATATTCCTAAAGGCAAGAATAGGAATCACAGTATTGAAAGGAAATTCTGTCACCATAATATTATCAGATAACTGAAAAGAAATGTAATTTCTATAATTTCAAAGAAAAGAAAATCGTAGCTTAATTCTTTGGTAAAATAAAGACTACAATTTACAAAAGTTGAAAGTTCATTTTAAAGAGAAAAACATTTCAAATCATATTTTAAGGGTGCTTCACACTGAACACAGCTGCTATGCATGAATGACTATGAAGCAAAAGAAGCTCATTGAATGAATTAAGGCAGAATTTTAGAAAAAGTATGAGGCGTGAATGAGAAGGCTTTGGGTTGAGAGCAGCACAGCAAACAATGGGTCATAAGAAAGCAAGGAACGGTCAATACAAGCAAAATGCGCAATTTCATATTTGTAGCCAGGGGAAGAATAACTTAGTAAAATTAACTGGTTTTCACACAACATACTAAATATCAATATTATCTAACAATCAAATTTCATTTGTTGACAACACCAAAACTGTACACTCACTTTTTAAAATGATTAATTTCTTAATTGTAATTGTTAACGATATCTTATACATTTTTACAAGGTGATAGATATCCGAGTGCTATGTCTATCAACTAACAGGCACCACTTGGTTCATGCTGTCACAGTACTCCACACTTCTTGCCATTTTGGCTTGTTACAATGTCAAGGTTATCTTTTGTCTCCCAATAAATAATACCTAACACTATCATAAGCAAATCATTTGCTGATAAATAGAACGCTCCTATTTTCACTGCCAGTCATAAAACTACTATCCCCTCTTCACATTTTGTTTTATATTTATAAATATCTAAATCCACGTTTTCCAAAAGGTAGAGAAAAACATTATCCAATGCTTATAAATCACTGTCTCTTTCCTTTAACTTTGTTAAAGAGTACTCCACATTTTTACACTCCCACCCATTTTTTTCTCTCTCCCTAAGTTGTGAACCTTCAAAAATACTTAATTGTCTTTCTATGATTTTGCATTGTATGGAGCTAAGCTGCTATACTATTCATTCATTCGTAATGTTAGAAATGATTTATTTCTCACTTTAGGGGAAAAAAATTAATCTGAATTCTTGGGAATTCATGGGAACTTCATTAATTTGTAGAAGCTCGAGTCAAAATGACGCCATGACAGCTTCGATTTTGTTTCTATTTTTTCATTTTTCATAAATGCACTTGATGAGCATTAACATATAAATTACAGCAAGGTGAAAAGTTGCGGTTTTTCACTAAATCAGACCAGATACTATGAAAAGAAAAAAGTTTTTAAAAATCTTTAAAAGCACAGAAAACAACAATATTAACAAAATCAAGATCTGTGCAGAATACCCCAAACATGAACATATATAAACATGGAGCAATTCCAGTTCATTCCCACATTTGTGCTAGCCTGACAGGACAGTGATAGTCAAATAGTCAAAAGCACACTATAGGATATATACTCAGGTGATTGATAAGAAAATGCCTCCCACACCTATTAAGATAATTATGAAAACAAGCCTAGGTACCAACCACACAAGCACCCCCTTACGACTGGAATTGAAAAAGAAAGCGGCGATGACACTTCACAAAATAAATCTGATTTCAGAGTTGTAAAAAGCAAACAGTAGGCCATCAAGTGAACACAAAGCGTCCCTTGGTGTTCAAAACGAAATGCCAGAAAGTGATGAAGAAAGCTGAAGGGTGGAAAGAACTTGTTGCAAATCTACTAAGTGGCCCCCATCTCCAGCAATTGAGAAAGTTGAATTGATAACGTGGAAAATAAGTCAGTGGACAATCATGTTAGGAGGGCCGGGGTAGTCTTAAACACTGGAAATATCAATTGACTTCAAATTTAGTCCATTTCTTAATTGAGGCACACAATCTATATTTCTAAATGCCACTTTTTGAATAAGTTTCAAAGTCTCTTCTCAATAAATCGAGCTATCTCTCATAATCTCCTTTACCATATTTCAATTTGAAGAAAAATTTAATTCATGAAATGTTAGCAGAGTGTTGCTCTATTTCATGTTCATACCTCAAATAAAAAGCAAAAAGGGCTGCCTGAAAGCATTGGAATATCAAAATTATCCTTTTTTTTCTTCTATTC